>APFE030584455.1:111220-153070 GCA_000404065.3 Pinus taeda
GTTGTTTGTTTTTGTATTGTTTGATTTGTAAATTGTAGACGGAGTCTGAAGAGTGGCCAGGTAGCCTTCGAAACACTTCTGCTATGCAGAAGTGAAGTAGATCAATGCCACTTCAGTCGATCTCCGGTTCAGTTTACAAACTGAACAATTTCAATCTTGCCTTGCATGTCAATTTTTCTCTTGTTTATTGGTCTGAATAGCTTTCTAGGTTAAAGTTCTTGTTGTTTTTTGCTTGATGCCCTTTTTAGACATTGCAAACCAAGCCTGGATCTATCTGTTTTGTCTTTTTAACTGGCAAACTTCATTAGCGCGTTTTTTCTTCAGACAGTCGCGCTGATTGGCGCTTGTTGCTCTCAGACAACTTGCACCAATCTCTGTTTAGCGCGAGTTGCAGCCTGACAGTCACGCCAGACTGGTTAATTTTCTAAATTAGCTTGTTTGTCAGTCTTTTAAGCTTGGATCTGTGTCTTTTTGCTCCTTTTACACCTCCTGGAATTTTGTTGGACTGTTATTTGGCTAGTTGTTCTTCTCATCCTATAGTTGTTCGATTTTTTCCACCGATTTTACATCTTAGTCCTTGTGGCTTTGTTTATCGAGCCTTCTGTCAGGTTTGTGATTTGTTGATCCAGTCATTTTATTGATTGATTTCCACATTCCTCTGGTAGTTGTACGAGTTTTGCATTATATGCTGCAAGTACCTCACTTTTAGCTTGTTTATTTCTTACCTGACTTCATTGGGACTTAGATTACATAGTTCTTTGAAGATCTTGGTGTTTTCTTTACTTTGGTGGGTCATTTTTCATGTTTCAGATCTGGTTTTAGATTCCTTTGAGTGAATTATCTGTTTTGTGCATATCTCTTGAAATCCGTAAGTGCATCATTACTATTTTCAAAGAAAAGAAAAAAAAATTTTTTCTTTTCATTAATTAGCATTTTGTGTTAATTTTTGCTTTTAAAAAAGAAAAAGAAAAAGATTTTCCTTTCTTGTTATTAGCTGCATTAGGATTTTTGTGTTCATTTTGTTTGTATGAAACTCTCAACTCTTTTGTAGGTAGAATTCATTCAATGAAACGATACAATTTTCGCATATAGTTGCATTTAGGAAATTTCAAGAGACCACATACGGTAAGACCGAAAACTGAGACTTAATCGAAGATAAACCATAAAATGAATTCAATGAACCTAACAACGCATTGAAACTTAACGCTCACATTCTAGAGGTCTAGGTTAGAGACGTGTTCTAGTGTCATTAAACCTGGTAGTTTATCGTTGAGTGGTTGGGTGATTCCTCCACGGTGAAATGGTAGGTGCCAATACGGATTGTGCTCCCACGTACCATCGAGTATATATTGGGAGACCCCTATAGGCTTGCAACCTTTGATCCATAGGAAGCTGAGTCTGCCGCCCTACAAACCGTAATGCACTGAACACAGCATTCGCGAAGATTGACTGCCGTACGTAAAGTCCTTGGTGTTCTTCTGATCGCTAAGGTGTATATAGCAGTTTTACGGATTGTTTGGCAAACCCTTTTACCTAGATTTCCAGAGTAGTCAGATTTTGATCCTTTTCATACTCTCTAAAAGAAAAGGTGTAAGTGAGCAGCTTGTCACTTCGTGCTCATTAAACAATCGAAGGAGACTAGATTCATCTTTTCGTCCTTTTCTCGACTCTTTAAAGATGAAAAGGTCAAGTCAAGTGTCTTAAAATTTATTTGGCCACGATCACATAACTCGGTTAGATCTTGTGTGCGCTAGCTTGAGTAGGATTTCGTTTTGATATGGCAACCTTTCCAGGATTCATCAACCCCAGTTCCCCCCCGTTGGGAATGCTGGTCGTTTCCCTTCTCCTGGAAATGCTGGTGCTCTTTATATGGCGACATTAACCCTTCCAGGGTTAACTATCGGGTTACCAGTTTGGTTATTTTCAAACTCTGTGGTCCCTACTGTGTCGGCTGATACTCCATCAGTCCCTCCACCTGCACAACATCATGTTGAACCTAAGGTGGACCCCTCCCCTTCGACACCTACTTCATCGTCTCCTTCTTCTACTTCGCTTGGTGAAAGTCTCGTTTCGAGTACCCAGGTGGCTAAGAAGAAGAAGAAGAAGATAGAGAAGAAGAAGTCTGCTAAGGGAGTGGTTACAAACACAATAACGACTACAAGCACAACTGTTGTTCCATCACAGACAACAGAAGATGGACTCCTTCCCACTCCTCCGCAGAAGGTCAAGTTTCCTTGCCGATTATGCAAGGAATACCATCTTCTCCGTGATTGTCCTGGTATTCCCAGGATCTTCAGAATATGGTCTCGTGATCCGGCCCACCCCTCATCGTCCACTGAAGCTCACAGCGATGTTATCTCATCCATTGGGAATACTAAGGGAAAAGGGAAGGTTCGATTCCCCTGCAAACTTTGTGAAGGCAATCATTTCCTTCACCTTTGACCACTCATGGATAAAGCCTCCTCTGTTTTGGAAAGTCTTGCAGTTCCCTCACCCCAACTCCCCGCTGGATATCAGCGTCTTTCTGCAACTGCAGATCGTCCTCCTGCTGACCACAAGGTTGGTTTACACACCTCTCTTGTTCAGCCTCCTCTTCCTAAACCTGGCCCTACCCAGCCTATTCCTGACCAACCATTGGTCGGAGAGCGTGTCGACTCGAGTTTACCACCCGTTGACCACCCTTTTCTAGAAGACCGTGATGAACATGTTCTTCTCGTCTCATCATATTCTCCTAAGTCTGCAAACGACCCTCTTATCACAGCTGCTTCTGAGGATCTTTCTTCGGTTCCGTTCGAGCAAGGGGGCAATCATACGATTCCCCCACCAACCAGTTCAACCATCTCCTTTGATTGGAGTCACCTGACCTCTTACCGCCTTCCATCCCATGTGCCTTTCCAGATTACTGTGCATGCCTATGATACGGCCATACCTGGCACTGTTTTGGATGAAGGCGCGTCGGTCAGTCTCATGTCGTATACTACTTGGCAAGCTCTCGGTTCCCCGCAGCTCAGGCCGGTCACGCAGACTCTGTTGGCTTTTGACGGAAGAGCATGTCCATCTCTAGGAGTCCTCCCGCAATTCCCTATTACTCTGGGAGGCAAAACCGTCTATATAGACGTATAGGTTATCCAAAGTGCTCTCGATAACAATTTTCTCCTTGGTCTTGACTATATTTATGCCATGGGAGCCATCGTCTCTTCACTTTTCCGTGTGCTTTGCTTTCCACACGATGGAAGGATTGTAACTATTGATCAATTATCATTCTTTAGACCCCCGGTGCCCCCTGCGTCGTTGTCACCTCCTCCTGGTTCTCATCCACTGGTTGTATCTGCCCCCCCACAGGTCAACTATGTGGTTACCTCTCCCATGCCTATATCCAGCACTGCCGACATCGTCAATAGTGTTCTGGGGGCATTGGGTCCCGACTTCCATGGCATTGACCTCCCATCGGGAGCACCACTCTTGGAAGCCCCGATTTCCTGTTCATTATGATGCAGATCGGGCGGAGCATAGTTCATTTCCCTCTGTCAAGCTCCCTAAAAAAATGAAACAAGGAGTCTCGAGGATAGTTTTGATCTTGTGGCAACCTCATTAAAAAATGAAAGATGATTGGTCGGAGCATAGTTCCTTCTCCTATGTCAAGCTCCTTAAAAAATGAAATTCGGGCCTGTTTGTACATCAGACTTTGATTCCATCCAATGGTTTCAATTGTTGGCCGGAGGAGAGGCCGTCGAATACACGGTCGAGCGTAGTTATCGAGGATAGTTTTTCTAATGAATCAACCTTGTTAAAATAATGAAACTGTTTATCTACGAGGATAGTTCATAACCATTATGTCAACCTCGTTAAAACAATGAAACGTGTGTTCGTGCTTTTCGAACGCATAACCATTTTGTTAACCTTCAACCCATTTTCAATGGACTGAAGCTTGGGGGGCATGTACCTCGGATTGATACATGATGTTCGGAGGCATGCCCATTTCATTTCCCATCAAGCATAGTTTGCATGTATACCATGTGCTTTTAAGCTTGTATAAAAATAAAATTTTGTATAAAAATGGCATTTCGCATAAAGCATATTTTGCATACGTGATTCTCATGTGTGTTTTCAAGCTTTCATAAAAATAAAATACATGCGTGTGTGTGAATACATTCCAATGGGTCGTTTGTTATATAAAAACATATTATCACGTGAAGAAAGATCCATCTAGGAATAACACATCATACAAGCAAGCACATGAAGACACAATGAGAAACCATAATCATATGTATATATATATATATATGTGTGTGTGTGTGTGTGTGTGTGAGTTCAAACGAGCTTCTTTTTAACTTTTTCAAGCTCGGTAAAACATGAGAAAATGTTACTTATGGTCTGCTTTCAACTCTTTTCCTGACCTTTTAAAGAAGAAAAGATCGCCGAGTTGTCCCTCTTGGCTCGTTAAACGGTTACTAAGGGGCGGTCGTTTTAAGTTCTTTTATCGACCGTTAAAATATAAAAATATTACCGGGTTTTTGTCATTTCAAACTCGTTAATGGTTACGAAATGACGTGATTTTGATCCCTTTTCTACTTTTTCAGGTCGAAATCACTATCCATGAAAAGTACTCCTCGGTCGTAATGATCGGGCAGTTCTTTCGGGCATCATTTTATAGTTTTTCGGGCCCGAGAGACACAACTCTACGAAAAAGGACCTCTGGAGTTTTCTTTTCCGTGTCTTTTTTAAACTCTCTAAATATGAAAAAGACTCCGAGTTTTACCTGTGTCGGACTCGTGAAACCATGATGACATTGGACTCATCATTATGACGAGATTCGAGCTTCTCCTCCCTAGGGCTCGTTAAATTTTTACTAGGTTGGATTCGACCGAAGGTCGAACTTATACCACAAGCATATGCTATCCCCATCAAGCTTGTTCAAAATAATTGGGGTACTCGCCAAAAATGGCGGGGGAAAAAGAAAATTTTGGAACCGTAATTATAGTCATGTCGGCAGTATGTCGCTTTTGAACATGGCACTTCTCTGCTTTTGTGTCAGGGTGGGGATATCTCACTTTGTTTTTCACTTGCCTCTATGGGTTTGGGTGATCCTATTTGACCTCTCATCTGCTCATTGCCACGTCATCATGACCTCTGATCCATTGACGTCAAATATTGCCAACTCCACTGTCGTGCCGCCGATATGTTCAAGAGAAGTTGACCTCTGAAAGAAACCACCTCTGTCTGATAGTTCATAAATATTACTTCACAACATTGTCTCTTCCTATCTCGTGTCGATGATGTGGGAAACATTATGGCCCACCTTCGACGAAGATCACTTCCTGTCGACTTCAGCTCATTATCCAGGAAAGTGACCTAGAGACTCGCTTCCGGTACCTTGGAGCCTGCATGCCTCAATGGCAGGTTCTTCGTGTTCGATGCGAGGTTTTCATCATTGGCCTCCGATCAGATGACTCTACGGGTGTTCAACATCGGCTCATTCATTCACACATCGTAGACTGTACCTATAGTACCTTGAGGACCATTGTCATTATTGGTGGTACCCCTCGCGTCTGTTAACAGCTTTCATCATTGGCTGGTAATCAGACGATGTTCATGCATGTTCGACTTCAGCTCACATTTTCACATGCTTGAACTTGTACTTATGTTCGGGTCGAGATGGAGCGCAAGACCCTAGACTGTGTCTGTTGTAATCCAGGCGTGATTTTGATACATGACTCTTTCACTGGATGGCTGCGACCATACCTGAGTCAATTCATTGATCCTAACCAGATGGCTGCGTCCATACTACGGATCTCGATCATCATGTACTCTTTATGGATGGCTGCGACCATGCCACATATATCATGTATTTGAACTATCAAACTGTATCTCTCAATGCAGATTCTCGGCGGTAGCTATATATGTTCTTGTAAAGCACTTCACCCCTCTCTCTCTCTCGGGCTTCATGCTTTAGGGGGCATCTGTTACACAGTAATTTGTCACCGTTGGTCACCGTCCCTGTTACCCTTGTTTTCGTACATTGGAGGACACTTTTATGGACCTGTGACCAGTGACACAACTTAAAAACACTTGCATTGGATTCCCCTGAGTATGAATTTCAAATTCCCTGAAGACACCTTTTGCAGATTATCCCTAAAAAGTGCCCTTTTTCCATTAGCGCGGGTCCATAGTGTCTTACCCGTGCCAATGACTCAGTTCCTCAAAAGAGGGCGTGTCCATGGACGCTCTGCCATAGAGCAAAGCCCGCACCACCTAAATTTGGTTATGATTTTTAGCCAACGCGCACTCATATGTTTTTTCCTCTTTGTTCATGGAGTTCTCTGAGGGAAAAATCTCATGGAAGTGGTCGAGTGTCATCTTTTTATCCATGACAACCAAGTTCAGCAGCTATTCAGGGATAATGCTAATCTTCAGTAGGTGTCCTGATACAATGCATACTCCTTCCTCCTCCATCTATAAATGATTGTCCCCCTGCATTAAACCAACTAGTTTTTGCTAGAGCTATTGTGAGTGCTAAGATAATGCTGGAGTGATAGTGAGAATTGAGAAGTATAGAGGGGTTATGCTGCCAAAATATTGAGAGAGAAGAGGTCACTTTGCAAAGCATATTTAGCTGCTGGCCCAGTCAGAGGAGGTTCAACGTCAGAATCTTTGGTTGTAATCTTTCTCTATTTTTACTGATTAATAGACGACTATCATTATGGTTCCACTCATGTGTCTTTAATGGTATTTGAGTTATATCTTTTCTGACCGATATATAATTGCATATGCTGGATTTTACGCTTGTATTTGTATTGTTCTTTGCGTGTTCAGGTGTCCATTCATGAGGAGCGTGGGGATTGTGACCAGCCAAAGCAAAGGAACGGGAACGGCGTTTCTTCTACAACAACTAGCGTTGGATTCCAGGTAGATCATCATGATCAATCTCTGATTTATGCAATTAGGAACCTGCTTGTAGCGTTGTGTGATTGTTGCTAGACCCGTGTTGGGCTAGTGGGATCGCCTCTGTCCGCAGAGGGGATTTACCAGTTCAACAATGAGTAAGTGTTCTAGTGACTTTATTTCTTCTTATTTTTACGGGAATTGCATATTTAGGAATTGTGTCATCTAAAAATGCTTTTTTGCAAAGCCTACAAATGAAGCAACTACTATTTTTGACATTTTCAATACTAGGTTTATCAATTTCATAGGAACAATCTCGTGGTTTGCTAATGTTCTTTGCATGTGTTTTTTGGTTCACTTGTTTCATCGGCAAAACATCTCCTCTAAAGAAATTTCTTTCACATATTGAACAATGAAAGATAGGTGTATCATTTATCTTTTCTCGGTATTTTTGTTCAGACATTGATAATTTTGTTGACTTCTTCCTTAATCTTTTTCTTGACCTTGATTAACACAAATATTCTAGTACTACTTTTTGTTTCATTGTTGTTGTAATATATGCAACCTTTATTTTATGTGTTTTCAAGTTTCTTCGAATAACGTCTTTAAGTAGATGCAAAGACAAGTTTTTCTTCTGCTTGCTTAACGAAGAAGATGGTTTGAATTTGTGCAATTAGTTGACATATTGCTTTAGACTTGTTTGTAGTATTGTTTTTCAAACATTGCATTAATTCAAAGATGACACTATCCTCATGTTAACATCAGTTGGAACATGCAATGTTTTTGGTGGACTGATGCTCTAAATCTTCTAGCGCTACTTGTTCTTTCATTGTTGTTGTGTTATAGGCAAGTTTGATTTTCTATGTTTTCAACTTCCTTTGAATAATGTCTTTAACAAGACACAAAGATAAACTTTTGTTGTGCTTGTTTAAGCTACAAAATGCTTTGAATTGGGTTGTACCATGTTCAACTATTGCTTCACATGCTTTGAATTCAATTGTACCAAGTTCATGTATTGTTTGAGGATGTTCTTTAATATTGCTTTACAACCACTGTAGTGATTGAAGCATGGCACTATGCTTAGAATTAATGGCAGTTGGAACATTAGCTGTTTTTGTTTCAGTTGTATCTATTTTATTTTTAAGATGACATGTTTTTGGCCTATTTAGTTTACTGCTATTATATATTGTATCAATTGGATCATAATTTTGAATTTCAATTTTGCTTATTTGTTGTAAGGGTTCATGATGGACATGACCTATACATGTTTCAAATTGCAATATGTTCAAAGTTATAAGTATTGTTTATAAATTACATGCTTTCCTGAATATGGACATTATAAATGCAAACCAAATGACGAGATATTGTTTAGCATTTTTCTTAACCAAGCAAAGACAAATAGATCACCTTCAATATTTCCTTTGTTATAGGGCAATGTTAATTGTTTTATGTATTCCTACCAAGTAGTTATTGTTTTGTACTTTTCTATATAGCCAAAGTATATATGATCTGTTATGCAACGAATTGCAAATGGGTCATTTTGAACAACTGCATTGCAAATTTTTTGTGCAATGATAAGCCAAAGACATGGCACACTATATTCATTACCTAGAAGATAACAAATTGTTTCAAATGCACTCGCCATATATGTTATTGAACATGGGCACCCTATCGAGTTTGGTCATGGCCCTAAATTTTCTATGTTCAAAGATGGATAAGTTAATTTATTCACATGCAGTGTTAGTTTGCTACCAGAAGGCATAATCCATAATAGGGTATTTTTTGCAAAGCAATGGCTCAATGTGGCCATTTATAGGATCCTCATCATAAAATAGTATGTCATAAGTGTTGATTTATGTAGCATTAGATGTGCTCTAGCCTTGAAACTTTGTAGGAAGGATAAGACACATGCGTTCTCCAATACCCAGAAATCGTTTGGGAAAATTCCACCTAGAGATGATTTAATTAAAATAATTAACTTTTCTAAATGGTTCCCTAAGTCTAAAATTAGGAAATATGGTTAATTAAAGGGAATTAATTAAATCAGGTGTGAATATTCTAGAAGAAGATGAGAATCAACTCCCAATTAATCTTAGCCCTTTATTATGTTTTAATATTGGCTATTGGAGCTCCAACGGGCGATTATAAGGAGTTCGATGGGCACTTGGAGAACACATCGAATGAGAGATCAAAGATTGAATTTCTCAAGAGTAGCAGTGTTGAGTTGTCGAAGTGAGATCGAGTGATATTCTTGCAGCGAGGGGCATGGATAGTAGACCGAAGGAAATTTTTCTAGATATGGGGAGTGCAAGGCACAAAAGACAGAGAGAGAGTCAGAGAGGCAGCGTAGTGCCACACAAAGACAATGCAAATCTTCAGAGGGAGTTTGAGATTCAGTTGGGAAGTCGAGATCTAGAGCCAAAAGCCAGGGTGTGAGACCGGAGGGCCAAAGGAGTGAACTTCCAGATAGTAGGAGATATTTGGAAGAGGTGACATAGACCCCAAAGTGGCTGACGCAGATTTGTGTAGGTTGACGCAAAGGCTGCATAGACCTAACATGGGGCCAGCCATCCAGGGCTTGGATTAGATTCAGATCGCCAGATAGTGTGAGATTTTTCTCACTATCTCCTTGTCAGTATTTCTCTGTATATATCCAGTTGGGCATCCAACGATTTGTACTCAAATTTACTACTGCATAATAATTAAAACTCGCAATTGTTGCACCAGTTTCCCCACATTGGGTTTTTCTGGGGACATTGTCCAAAAACAACTATGTTGATGTGTGTGTTTATTTCTCTCCAGTGCAGTATTTAGTTTTCGAAGTGTTTTATTTTGTGTAGGTTGTAGTGTATGTATTTCAGTATTTTCCATAGAAAACTGCAAGTAACTTGTTCAAGTAATTTAACAAGTAGGTGAAATATTATCAGTTTGTTGCAGTAGGAATCGGGTAACAGATTCTTCACATGGTATCAGAGAACATATCGTTAGAAGAACATCTCAGCTGCAGAAAGAAAGAGGGAGTTTGAAATTACTACAGAGGTAGCAATTCGAAACCCCCGAGGTAGTGCAGTCCTTGGGCCAAGAGGTCAAAGTTTTGAGGAGAAGTTGATTTCTCTAAATGAGTCGATGGAGAAATTCGATCTCCAGATCGAAACTTTCCAGAGGCAAAAGGGAGCAACGTATTTTTCCTTTCAGAGCATATCTTCAGCTGGGACGCAATTATTTTGCAGTAGTTGCTAGCAGAATAACGTCAGTGAGAGAGAAGAGCACATACTAAGGGAATTTCTTCCTCACAGAACTTCTAGCCAAGAATTTCAAATTTTCCAAGCAGAGCAGCAGAAGTTGTGTGCGGAATTTCTCAAACCATAAGGGAGTGTGAATAAATGGGAACCAATTGCGCAGAGGAGAAGAGGGAGCAGTTCGATGTTATTTTTTGGGAGATGGAATCAACTAGGTTGAGAGATCAAGATTGGTTGGATGCAACCTCCAACTATGTGATCTAGAAGGCTAGGATCTCATGCCTTCTAGATGAGCATGATCTCAAAGCTTATGTCAATAGTGTGGCAGTTGTGCCAACTGATCTAAATCCACTCAAAAATTACAAGGTTGAGATGGTGAAGACTAAGAGGATCATTCTCGAAGGGGTTCGAGATCATGTAGTATCCATATAGCCGGCAAGGATACTACCTGACAAATGTGGGAAGCCTTAGCTATGCCATACGAAGGACCTTCCGAGCAGCAGAAGATGTACTTAGAAGAGAAGTTGAGATGCACGAGGATGCAGAAAGGGGAGCATATAGACCCCTTCCTTAAGAGGATTCAAGAAGTCTGGGATCAGTTGGCTTCAGTAGGTTTAAGGCCCGAGCCTACAGAGTTTGTATGATTAGCACTAAATAACATTTGTGAAGATTGATAAGTTTTCGTTCAGAGCATCCTGGGTAGAGAAAATAGCCATATTGGGAACGTGTGTGGGTTGATCTGCAGCAGGAGGAGATGAGGCATGATCTGGTGAAGTCCACCATCAGTGGTAGTAGTAGTAGTGGGGCGTGTTACACGGTATTTTGTCACGCCTACTGCACTTCCCTATGACATACCCCGAAGTGCCCGAAACATTATCATTATATAGTATACTCATCCGTGTATATAGCTCAGATCCATCCTTTAGCTTTGCTTGGAAAATGTCTTGAGCTTTCCCTAAAGAAATAACTCTTAAAACCCTAAAATGAGGGTCATCGCTCATTTGAAGCTCAAAACCGCGATGGTCGCCTGTTGCATCGTGTTTGACCTGCGATGCCATCACTCTATTCCCTATCATACTCGCGATGATCCCAAAAAGGTAATTTTCCCAAAGAGGATGAGAAGCTTAGTGATCTAGAAGCTTCCAGAGCAGTGAGCTGGAGGTGGTTTCACTTAGATGAGGTCGAATCCTCCTAACTTGACCTCTTTGTCTTATCCCTATGAGATACGTCCTTGAGATATGGCCCTAATCCTATCTTTGGAGAAATCCTAACTCTCTCTCCCTGCCTATAATTTAATCCTCTCCCATTCCCAAATGGTTGGTCTATGCCCATTTTCACCCCTATGTTGAGCTTGTGCTTAGAGGATATTCATTAAACTTGGAGAAGGAGTGTTTGGAGAGTTTCTTGGCTTGGACTTGGATTACCACTCAAGGAGAGCCTTTCAACATCAAGGCTATGGTTGTAAGTTTCCCTTTATTTATTAAACAATATACAATTTTTGCTTCATCTTCCCAAAATATATATGTTCATGTATGTGTTAGCTTGGAATTCCTTGATAAGCTAAGTAGGTTATTATTGGATTTGCTATTTGTTTTTGCATGCTTTGTTGTCTCTTGATCACTTGTGCAGGTACATAAGCATTGAGAGAAGTAGGAACAAGTTCATGACACAAGCGTTTCGAGGCTCCCAACAAAGGACATTGGAATAGCATCAGAACAAGGTAGGTTATCTCTCTCGTTCTACTTTTAAATTATAATCTAGGAAGATCTCTAGTTGATTGTCACTTCAGTTGCTAGACCCACTCATTGGGCTAGAGGGATCTCCTCTATCCGCAGAGAGGATTAACCTTTTCAACAAAATGGCGACTTCGTTGGGGAGCCTATGACCCTTTCCTTCCCTTTCTTCACCTTGTCTTTTGACAAGTTTGATCAACCATTCATTTTTAGACTTCATTGTTTGTCTATGATCAGTGTCATTGTCTGGTAGATGCTTGAAGGTTGTTGATTTGAGTTGTTCTTGAAGATTTTAAGTTTCCTTTTTGTTTTTCTCGACCATCATGGATTTGACCCTGATAGTCGCGATGACATCGTGATTTTTTTTATTACAGTAGCAATGATCGCTACTTTACTCTTGATAGGTGCGATGATTGCAAAACATTAAGAAAATTAGGGTTTATTTTCTTATTTTCAGCTTTGTTTTCCTTCTCCCAATGATTTACTAATTTGATCTTGGTTGTCTTTCTTGTTGTCTGATTGCAATCACCTTTTAACTTGGTTTGAGAGTTCTTGGAGTTTGATTAGCCTTTTAGGGTTTCTAGGTCTTCTAGGTCAACCTTTGTCCACTCGTTTGTCTTTTCATTAGTAATCAGAGATCAATTACCCGTGTTGAAGAGTCTTTTTGTGTTCAGACATCCTTTGTGGATCACTTTTGGTTCTTGCGCCTTAAGTTGTTTTCATTAGTAGATATTGTGGAAGTTGCTCAAGTTCTCTTTGACAAACGATAGATTACAAATCGATTGTCTTGTTCGAATCAAAAGGAAGTGCTTGCTTTGAATTTTGTGTTTTGAAAAGTGAAAGTGGAAGTGTTATTATTTTTGTAGTTTTCAAAGCATTTTTGAGTTGCATTCAAATCATTGATGTGAAAGAGATTTTCATATTTGTTGGCTTTCTTGCATTCTCTTTTACTTTTGCACTAGATTACATTAGTTGCATTTTGAAAAAGAGAAAAAATCATCATTATATCTTAAGAAAAATTTGCTTTAAGGTTTGTTTAGAAATTGCATTTGCTTATCATATGAAAGATTAGATTTCATTTTTTGCATTTACAATTTGAAGATTGTCATGGATGCACTTTTGCATTTAGTTTGATGCATGGTTTCAATGATCCTTTTCCCTACACAGATAGCTTTCATCAAATTAGAGGATTTCATTTCATCATATACTTTGCATTTTAGGAATAGGTAACATCATTAAGGCCTTGAAATTGAAACATAATTCCAAGATCAACTTTAAAATCTATCAATTAATCTAAGGAGCACTTGAAACATTAACGTTCATATTTAGTGGTCTAGGCTAGAGGCGTGTTCCGGTGTCTTTAAAACTTAGTAGTTGTCGTTCACTTCGTCATTAGACAATGCTAGCATGGACTTGTGCTCCTTGTACCAACGCATATATAAAGGGAGACCCCCATAGGTTGTAAACCTTTATCCATAGGAAGCCAAGTTTTCCGCCCTGTAAACGTGATACACTGAACACAACATTCGGGGAGATTTCCTGCACATACGTCAAGTCCTGGGTAAATTTATTTGTTGAGGTGTATATTGGAGTTCACAGTTACTTAGTACTCCTTTTACCTAGATTCACCTGAGCAATCATTTTTATCTTTTCTGACTCTTTAAATTTGAAAATATCATCGAGCAACTTGTCCTTTCAAGCTCGCTAAACTATTTAAAATGACTAGAGTCACCTTTTTTCCCTTTTCTCGACCCTTAAAAGATGAAAATGCAATGTTTTTGTTTCTAAAAAATAACTGCCTACGATAAACATGTCGAACCGAAGCAGTTGCTTCTTGGACCAATATTGAGTAATTCCCTATTAATTTCAAGATTGTTAAAAGCCCTAAATGAATTTCCTTTCCTTTTTTGTTGTTGAGAGGACATCATCATGGTTGAACCATTGAGTCCATCTCATAGTTCCCCTTCATTGTCTGATACTGAAGGGTCCTCCCAAGGAGTTCATTTGGAACTTCCTCAATCGCTTGAGGATTAAGGTTTTGAAATTGGAATTATTTTGAGAATCCAACATTTCTCTTCTCATATGCCTCCATCAGATTCCTGGTCACCTCAAGAATTTATCCAGATTCCTCTGATAATCCTATTCAGACCCTTGAGAGTCCACAGACTTATGAAAATATGCAGAGGCTTGTTGTCTATTCATCGAATCCGTTGTTCGATCCTGTTGTGATATCTCCTCAGTGTCCTTACAGTCCATACGATCAGCTTGGTATTCCTTTGGATTTATCTCCTCATGTGTCCCAGTTTCCTCATCACCAATTGTTTCCATCTATAGAGTCAAAAGGTGAAATTCCAGTCTCCTCTTTAGGTCATTCAAAAGTTTCTACTACCCATACTCCTCACATTGATGATGAGAAAGGATATGAATTCCCTCCAGAAGGCCTTCCTTATACAGGAAGAGTCTCATCTCTCACCTATCCTGAAACTAGTGGACCCATATTGCCACACGGATATACCACTCTAGCTCAGTTAGTTTCAAGTACTCTTGGTGCCTCGTCATTGTATAAAAAACCCATTTGGTCTTCTAATGATATGCCTAACTTAGGTCCATTCATTCTGAACACGACCTCTCGAAATATTGTACAAACTACAGTCACCTCATTTCATGTTCAACCTACCATTCCATCACAACCTATCTCATCGTTTCAGTCGACCCTTCCAGTTCAATCAATTGTCTCAAGTCAGGTCTCGGTAAGTTCTTATAACCCTCCATCAAGTGGACAGAATGTGCCACTTCCTGGGGGAAAAGATTTGAATATTCCTCCTGTTCAACCTACCATTCTATCACAACCTGTATCGTCGTTTCAACTGACCCTTCCAGTTCAATTGATTGTCTCAGGTAAGGACTCAGCAAGTTCTTCTACCCCTCCATCATGTGGACAAAATGTGCCACCGCCTAAGGGGCAAGATTTGAATATTCCTCATGTGTTAGACAAAACCAATGTAAGTGGATTACAAACTTACATGGTTGGAATGAATCAACCTTTTTATGGTGATATTCCTAACCTTGTTGGTCCATCCGAGTCAGGTAACGTCCAATATCAGCAGTCGTATATGGCTCAGGTCCCATTCCAACAAGCTTATGTCCCATATGGTTCGCAAGGCTTAGTTAATCCACCTTACATTCCTCAAGTTGGAACTTATGTCCAGCCTGTTCAATTCATTATTCCTGGTGGATATGGCTAGATTCAATTCGAGAACTATCAATACCCTCAGGGTATAACCCCAGGAATCTCCAGCTACCCTTGTAGCAACAAGGCAAATCTTTGCAGCAGCAAGGGAAACCTTTGCAACAGCAAGGGAAATCTTTGCAGCAGTAAGGGAAATTGTTATAACAGTAGGGACAACCTTTACTGTAGTCGCAACAACATTTGCAGCTGCAGACTTAGTTTGTTCAGCAGTTCTCCTAACTTTTGACCTCGCAAGACCAACTGTTGTAGTAGCAAGGTCAACCTTTACAGCAGCAAAGTCAGCCTTTGCAACAACAAGGTCAGCCTTGGTAGCAGCAAGCTTTATATGCATATCAGCAAGGTCAGCCTTTGCAAGGCCAAGGTCAACCCCTGTAGTAGCAGGGCCAATCTCCTTACATCCAGGATCAACAGGTTCAACAACCTTATAATCCATATGTTGCTTACAATGCTTATCAATGGCCAATGGTAGGACAATATCAAGACTACCCTGGACCAAATCCACCTTACGATCAAGGGAACCCTCAGTGGGGACAAAATCAAGTTCCATATGGACAAAATCCTCCACTATCGCGGCAAAATCCTTAACAAAAAGGATGGAATCCGTAGGTTGGAACTCCTCAAATACCCTATATGTCGTTTAACACACAATTTCCTTTCTTGGCTATGTTGGAGCTACCTGATATCTCGAGGCTCATGAATGATCCCATTCTTCATTCGCCCTACTAGCCTCCAGTTCCAATGAAAATTCTGAGCGATTGCCCCAAATTCGAGGAAAAAGCTAAGGAGGATCCGTAAGCCCACGTGATGACATATCACCTCTGGTGCTCCTCCAATTCCTATGTCGATGATTTTATTCGTCTTCAACTCTTTCAGAGAACTCCCACAGGTGTTGCCACTAAATGGTACATTGAATTGCCTCGAGGTACCTACGGTAACTTCAACTCTCTCACTATGGCTTTCCACACTCATTTCCAATTGCCGGTTTAATATGAAACTGGCACTCATTTGCTTACGTCCCTTAAGAAAGACATTGCGACCCACATTTTCGATCATATCCATGAATTGAGATGTCGGCGTCGCCTCATCAAGTTTGAGATTACTGAGGAGTTGTTGACAGAATGGTTCACAAAATCATTCGTCAACAAAATTGCTAAGGACATAGCTATGGGTGGATGTGTTATTGAGGAGAAAGCTATCACCTGTGCCCAGTATTTAGACTCGGTCTATTCGAAATCTGGCACATTGTACGAGATGTTACCTGATGCTCCGAGACCATCATCGGATCTGACAGCATCAAAGTCTCTGAATACACCACCTGTTGACGGTGTGATTGGTTCTGTGTCTTAGACTTCCACAAAGGTTTATTCGAAGTAGAAATCTATCTCAAACACTGGTTCCAATAATCCCTCCAAAAATTCATCTAGTCCTAGTAAAACCTTTGAGGTACATGTTGTCTAGTCTACCACAACAAACAATGCCTCTAAAGGGAAAAAGGAGGGCAAAGGTAAGGCAAAAGCCGATGCCCCTAAACAGGACCCTCCTAAATCATCTCCTGATGATGCTTCTTAAAGAAAGCTGAAGTATCCTTGCCTCATCTGTGAGGAGGATCATTAAACTAAGGATTGTCCCCAACAATCTGCAGTTAGTCGCTTGCTGAAAGGGACTTTGGTTGTCTTAAAAGAACCCTTTCCATCACAACAGACGCAGTTGGTAGACCAACCTCAGTCCTTTACTTCCTCAGGTTCTCAAGTGTTCATGATGCAAGGTTCATCACCTATCTTGATCACTACTCGAACTAAGGACTATCAAACCGCGTCTAAGCAGAAAATGGAGAAAGAAGCTACCAATGTTCCTTCTACTTCCACTCCGTCCAGTTCTGGTCCACTCCATATCGAGCACCCTAACAGTGAGTCCATCATCCAACCACCTCCCAAAGGTGTTCTTCGGAAGTCATCTTTTAATCCGAATGCTAGAGTTGCACAACATTACAATATTGTTGAGGATTTAGCTCAGGCCCCTTCGGCGATGTCTGCTATGGAGGTTCTCAAATCTTGCCCAATGCAGCGAAAATCACTGTTGTCTGCCATAGGTGTTATTGATCCTTCTGATTTGATTCTAATTACTTTCTTTTTAGAGAACCACGTGCCTCGTCTTCCGCATTAGATTGCATTTTTTATACAGGTTCTTATCACAGGAAAGACGATTCATAGAACGGTTATTGATGAAGGTGCCTCTACCTGCATCTTGTCAATTTCATGTTGGAAAGCCATTGGCTCTCCTTCTCTTAACCAGTATCCTAACACCTTGGAAGCCTTTGATGGCAGAGGTTCATGTCCATACAATATTCTCACGAACTTGTCGATTACATTAGAAGGAAAGACTGTTGAATTAGAAGTATAAGTTGTGGATGCCAATCTTAACTACAACCTTCTTCTCTGGTGAAGCTGGACCCATGCCATGTTTTATGTGGTGTCTTCTTTGTTCCGCGTACTTCGTTTCCCTCATGAAGGAAAAATTGTCATGGTTGATCCACTGTCCTTCTTCTCTTATGGTTTGTCCAACGGTAATGTTCCTTATGTGGGAAATACTGAGATTCCTTATGAGAGCGTGGGAGCAGGTCTCTTTAAATACTCTGCTTTAATGGGTACTTTTTCTCTCCCACCTCTGAATGTTAATTCGGTCAATATGATCTCAATCTCTACCGATCCTTGGATTATCCCTACCGCATATCAAATTGATTCCTTTGGCGATGATATGCCTTTAAGTCCATTGGAACTGAATTATCAAGAAATTGTCTTGGCTTCGATGGCCACTTCAGAAAGTCATTCCATTTTTTAGTATTAATCTAGACACTTACATGCCATCTCCCTGGCTTGGTCCTTGGGATTCTTTGGATCCTCTGATTGAGACATTCTGCATCGATGAGAGTATCGTTGAGGTCATTTCTCTGGATGAAACTCCATGGAAGAGTCTACATCATTGTTCTTATTTTCTTCCTAGCCTCAATGAGATGCCTTCCTGTCTTCAAGCGTCTGTTTCTCATTATCGTACACCTCCACTTCAGACACATGTCCTAGTGCATGACGTCTTGTCGAAAGGTAATATGGGAAACGTCACTGCTACTATGCCTCTTAACATTTCTGTTAAACCTAGAATTGTCGAGAACATTCATATTGGGGTTTCCTGTTCTCCAAATGAGATCAAGATATATACTCAACTTTTTAAAGAATTCTAAGACGTTTTCACCTGGTCATACGAGGAAATGCCTGGAATCAATCCAAAAATAGTGGTGCATGAGATTCGAACTTGTCCTGGTGCTAAGCATGTTCGACAACAGCTTCATCCTGTGCACCCTTGAAAGGCTATTGCTATCAAAGCAGAAGTGGAGAAGCTTTTAAAATCAGGTTTCATTTATCCTATTCCATTGACAGATTCAGTATCCAATATCGTCCTTGTTATCAAAAAGCAGGGCACGATACGTGTTTGTGTTGATTACCTCGATATTAATCGCGCATGTCCTAAGGACAATTATCCCACTCCATTTATCGACAAAATCATCGATGATTGTGCTAGGAGTGAGATTTTTTTGTTCATGGACGGTTTTTCTAGCTATAACCAGATTAACATTTCACCCGTCGATCAACATAAAATGGCCTTTATTTGTCCCTGTGGTACTTTTGCTTACAAAAAGCTTCCTTTCAGTTTGAAGAATGTTGGCGCTACCTTCCAACAAGCAATGTCTTATGCATTTCAAGACATTCAACACATTGTTCAACCATACCTCAACAACTTACCAGCTCATTCTGCTAAGCATCGTGACCATCCGGATCACTTAAGATCCATCTTTTTACGATGTCGACATTACAATATCCGTCTCAATCCACACAAGTGTGTGTTTTGCGTCGAGTCTGGCCGAGTCTTGGGTTTTGTGGTGTCTCACAAAGGTATCCAGATTGATCCTTGAAAAGTTGAGGCCATTGTTAATTTACCCCCCCCCCCCCCCCCCACATCATTATTGCAACTGCAGAGCCTGCAGGGAAAGGTTAATTTTCTCTGTCGATTTGTCCCATATTACATCAAACATGCCAAGGGCTTTACTCGCTTACTTAAGAAGGGGAACCCTTTCGTTTGGGATGAAGTTGCCTAGAAATCCTTCGATGCTTTGAAGAACACGCTTATCAATGCTCCCTTACTACATCCCCCTGATTATTGACGCAATTACTTCCTCTACTTGGTTGCAACTGATACCACTATTGCTATGGTGTTAGTTTAGGATGATGATGATGGCAACGAGCATGTGGTTTATTATTTGAGCCAAAATCTTCTTGATACTAACTCTCGATATGCTTATGTAGAGAAGCTTCCCTTGGAAGTAGTTCATGTCATCCAAAGATTTTGACACTATATCCTTTTATAAAAAACCACCGTGATTTTTTATTGCAACCCCATGACATATATACTGACTCACCAGTTACTGGGGGAAAATACTCCAAATGGATCATTATCCTACAGGAGTTTGATTTGGAATTTACTGCTGCCAAATCATAGAAATCACTTGTTTTTGCTGAGTTGATCTGTGCTCTTCTGTCTGCAAGCACTTCAACTGATTTTACTGAGCAGATACCCAATGAAACTTTGTTTCTGATCAGCACTCTTGACCCTTGGTATGGAGATATTATTGTTTATCTCCAAACCCAGATTTTCTGATCTTAGTTGTCCCGATCTGACCGATGCCGCATTCGGCATCAGTCCCAACCCTATCGGATCCTCGGTGATACATTGTATTGGGTTGATGTGGACTCTGCCCTTCGCAGGTGTCTCACCCTCGAAGAGGTTGAGTAGGTCTTAAATGATTTCCACTCTAGTGCCTGTGGTGGTCATATGTCTGGATATGCCACTCCTCAGAAAATCCTCTGTGCCAGTTATTTATGGCCTTCTATCTTTAAACATTGCATTATAGTTGTCCAAAAATGCCATGAATGCTATATTTTCAACCGTAAGTAACACGCCCCATCCACACCCTACACCCAGTAATTACCGTTGGCCCATTTGCCAAATGGGGCATTGATTTCATGACATGTAACCCTCGATCGGCTGAGGGGCATGGTTATATTATCGTCACAGTCGATTATTTTACTAAATGGGTCCAGGCAATGCCTACATACAATGCTGACAGTATTATTGCTGCTCAATTCCTTTTTAACCACATCATAGCACATTTTGGTGTTCCTCAAGCTATCGTGACTGACCATGGATCACATTTTCGTCAGCACATGATGGCAGAGCTGACTGCTTAGTTGGGCCTTCGGCATGATAGCTCAACTTCTTATTATCCACAGGCCAATGGCCAAGTTGAAGCAGTTAATAAAGTTTTGATTACTATGCTTCTACGTACCGTCGGGAAGCATAAAAAGGATTGGCATTTAATGTTATTCTCAACTCTTTAGGCTTATAGAAATTCTACTAAGATGGTCACCGGATTCACTCCTTTCCAGTTGGTGTATGGTTTAGAAGAAACTCTTCCAAACGAATGCAAAATCCCTTCGCTTAAGCTAGCTATCAAACTTCTTTCGAATACCTCGCCTGAAGAGGAACGACTATTGTATCTTGAAAGACTTGATGAGACTCGTCGCATTGTTGTGATGGTCATCGAAGCTCAAAAGAAACAAGTCAAAGCTCATTTTGACCAAACTATTTCTCCTCGCACTTTTGTTGAAGGCGAATTGGTCCTTCTTTACAATCAAGCCAACAATAAATTGGTAGTAGGAAAGTTCGAACCCATGTGGCATGGGCCCTACATCGTCAAACTTGTTTTACAAAAAGGTGCCTATGAGTTATGTTATTATGAGGGAAATGCATTGTCACAACCCCGTAATGGGTTGTATCTCAAGAAGTATTATGCGTGAAATTCGTGTAATAACTTTTGTAAATTAGTGTGTTAATTCATTAGTGTGAGTTTTGAGTTTTGATTTTTTGTGTGTTTGTTTCCTTTGCAGACATGTGTCTTTCTGCTTACCCTATGTTCCACTCTGTTTGCAGATGTCGTCAAGCCATTAGGTTTGTTTTGTTGATGGTGCTTGTCGTAGCACACAAAATTTGTCTTTTGCAGCATGGGTACTCTATGACCCTAATGGCGAGCTAATTAACTTACAAGGTATCTACCTTGGTCGAACAACCAATAATATTGTTGAATATAGTGCAATTATTGAACTCTTACCAGAAGCAGTTGCTCTTGGCATTAGGGATTTAGTTGCCAAGTTGGATTCATAGCTTGTTGTGTTACAATTAAATAATCATTACTCAATGAGAAATCCGCAAATATTGCGTATGTATCTACGTGTTAGATTGCTGGAAAAAAAAATGATTTCATTACGTATCAACATATTCCACATAATTTAAATACATTAACAGATGCATTAACAAATTTTGTTCTTGATAGGCATTTGTGTCATTTATAAAACCGATCATGATTATGGGCACATAAGTAGAAAATAAAACATGCATATATCTATTTATATATATATATCTATATATAGATATCATGTATGTCGGAGTGTTTACATCAAAATATCAAAAAATAGAGTGTTTTGAGACACTTGGCTTTCAAAGCCTACAAATGTATGAAAAAGAATAGATAAACTATCAGCCTGCATGGTGCTCATGATAGCACGAGACCGCCCTGAACACTCGGCCTAACAGTTGACGCAGTCTCGCAGAGGCTCCTACTGTGTGTCTTTGCCAATGCAGTGGAACATCATTAATAGTGGCATACTCTGGGACTCCACAAGTTATTGCCTCCAGATTACTCTCCATCTCCGCTAAGGGGTCTTCCCCTTCCTCATAGTTTGCGCCCACTACCTTATGTGCAACTCACCGTGCTATTGGAGACATGCCTAGGGGTCTCTTTTGTCCCACATCTGCACATTTATCACGAGTTGAGTTTCAGTTTACACTTTTATAAAAAAAAATCATAAAACTTGAAAAAAATCCAAAAAACAAGTTTATACCTTCATCGATCCACTGTTCGCCTGGTGGAAAAAGTAGATGTGGATCCCACCTGAAATCTGTGCCAGCATAAGCGTAGTCATCTACCACAAGCAATTGGCATTCTATCCAAGCGAAGAATTGTGGTGGATAATGCATATGTTTACCCATGCCTCCTCGAGCCATGAGTTTGCTCCATCTCACGAGTCTCGAATCTCGGGGGGTAGGATGTGGAACCTCTACCCATTGATACCAGAATAGAGGCACTCACTCAAAAAAGAAGGTCACTAGTATAGAACCAAACCCAAATTTCTTCACGTGTCCATGCTTCCCCTTGGTCAGTTGTCGTTTCATGTTTGCCAAAAGGCCTCCACACCAGTTGAAAACGGTGGGGGTCAAACACTTGATAGCATATTGGAACTGGGATTTTAAAGCCTCATGCAACACTTGCGTGTCGGATACACACTCCATAGTGAACAAAATCATTCTCAGGACAAGGTTTTTGGTGATTGTCGCTATTTCAACTTACCTCCATTGGTTATTTCAGCACCAGGACGATACCTCTGGACTAAAACCCTGGTACTTTCACCTCCTTGGCGAGATCCAAAGAGTTGAATTACTTCCCCTCATTAAGACAATCTCGTGATGAAGTAGATATCCAACTCCTCTAGTTCTAGTTCCTGGCCTTTTATGACGAAGATCTCTCGATCTACAACCCAGACACTGATCAAATAGGGTAGCAATTCCATCTGAGCCCTTAACCCTATGGTCCTAAAGAATTTTAGCAACTCACAATTCCTCAGAGTGTTTATGCATTCAGGATCTTGAGTTGCTTGATGGTCTTCGGCCTCATGGCCTCTTTCTTTCCACTCCAAGACCATATTCTCCTACAAAACAACATTTAACATTGATTAATGCCTTTTTCATGGATCAAAATCATCAATTTGTACTTCAAAGAGGGTTTTATTTCTTAAAAATCCGCCCTCAGCGCCATCACGCCTGTTTTTACAAACAGTGTGATGGCATCGTTAGGCTCAATAGCGACCATCGCGGGTCCAATGACCATACCCGTGATGGTCGTTGACGCCCTAAATTTTTAAAATCCTCCTTTCTAGCATCAAAATCACTATTAAAAAAGAATAAATAAAGTGATAGAATGCAAGAGTAGGGATGAGGCTCTTACCTGTCACAGACAGTTCGTGAAATGGTACCCTGGATCTCCCGCAACAGCCACTGGAAAATCAAAAAGAATTAGATCACTTTGGTAAAATGGTAAAAAATAAAATTACTTTTTCCTATTTATAAGTTTTGCAAGTCATTTTTGTCAATATTTTCATAATATTTTAATATTTTCTCTTGATATCAGTGACGGGTGTGTTTCTTGTGTAGTTACAAGTACCTTCAAAGTGAACAGTGATCATTATTGACTGATTCTTGCGAGTTTTATTTTATCTCTTTTTCGGACTCATGAAAAAAACAAAAACGGAACCCCCCTGGAGTCATCTTTCAGCTCTTTTCTGACTCTTGAAAATTGAAAAGATTGTCGAGTACTTGTCATTTTGAACTCGTTAAAGTAAATGAATCGACATTACCTCAGTATACGTTTACCCCTTTTTCGAGTTGAGATTGACTATTTACGAAACAGGTACACCTTGGTCGATATGGTCAAGAGGTTCCCTCCGATATTATTTTCTATGTTTTCGTGTTTGAGGGACAAATTACAAAAAGGGACATGATGGAGTTTTTTTTTTAACTCTCTAAACATGAAAAAGATACCAAGTTATTCTTACGTCGAACTCGTTAAAACTTTACGACAAAAGACTCGTCACCATAATGAGACTGAGCTTCTCCTTCCTAGGGCTCGTAAAACTTACTAGGATGGATTCATTCGAAGAATGGACTTACATGACAAGCATATGCTATCCCCTTCAACAATGCGATAAAAATAATTGGGGTACTAGCTAGAAATAGCGGGGGAAAATCAAGATGGGACATCCTTTGTATAGGTAGCATGTCGCTCTTCAACATGACACTCTTCTGCTCTCGTGTCGAGTTTGGGATCTCCTCACTCAGTCACTTGTCCTCCCGGGTTTGGGTGATCCATTTTGCCTCTTGTTCGACTATTCCATTCTGTCATCATGACCTTAGTCCTATGTCGAGTCAGATGTTGCCACACTTCGGAGTCGTGTCGCCAATATGTTCAAGAGAAGTCCAATCTACAGTTATTTACCTATACATTGTTTGAGTCACTGCTACGGTCCTGAATATTATTCCACTTTATTCCCTGTTTTGTGTCAATGACAGGGGATTCATCATTTCATTCCTTCGACAAGTCCCTTTCAGTATATTAGAGTTGGAATGCCCTAATGGCCAGTTCTTCGCATCCAATGACACGTCTTCATTATTGGCTTTCAATCGGGTGATTCCATGAGTGTTCGACCTCAGCTTCATTATCACATTCACAGATTGTATTGTTGTACCTTGAGAACCATTGTCATTATTGGTGGTTTCTCTCGTACATGTTAATGGTCCACATCATTGGACTTAATCAGTTGGTTTTCTAGCATGTTCGACTTCAACACATTTATTCGCATGTTAGGATTCGTACATTGATCGAATCGAGATGGAGCACAAGACCCTGAGTCTTGTCTATTATGACTCAAGTTGCATGGAGTTATACGTCATTCATGATTGTACTCATGTTTCTACTATACGGATGGTTGTGACCATACCGTGAGACTTAATATTTATGGTGATCCTTATTATCTAGATGGTTGTGCCCATACCATGGATCTTTTCATATAGCCTTCGTCATCCGGATGGCTACGTCCATGTCGTGTATTCATGTCTTGATCTTAGATATGTATATGTATATGCACCTTTGATTTGCAGGTCTCCTCATAGTGTGTCCTCATCCTTGCCAAAAACTTGTAAAGCATCTCAACCATCACTCCTCGTTCTGCCTTCATGCTTTAAGGGATATCTGTTACACAATATTTTGTCACGCCTCCTGCACTTCCCTATGACATACTCTGAAGTGCCTGAAACATGATAATTATACAATATACTCATCCATGTATACAGCTCAGATCCCTGCTTTAACTTTCCTTGAAAAATTTCTTGAGCTTTCCTCTAAGAAATAGCTCTTAAAACCATAAAATGAGGGTCATCACTCATTTGAAGCTCAAAACCGCGATGGTTGCCTGTTGCACTGTGTTTGACCTATGATGGCATCGCTCTATTCCCTGTCATACTCGCGATGATCCGAAAAGGTAATTTTCCCAAAGAGGATGAGAAGCTTCATGATCTAAAAGCTTCCAAAGCAGCGAGCTGGAGGTGGTTTCGCATAGATGAGGTAGAATCCTCCTAACTTGACCTCTTTGTCTTATCCCTATGAGATACCTCCTTGAGATATGTGCCTAATCCTATCTTTGGAGAAATCCTAACTCCCTCTCTCTGCCTATAAATTAATCCTCTCCCATTCCCAAATGGTTGGTCTATGCCCATTTGCACCCCTATGTTGAGATTGTGCTTAGAGCCTATTCATTAGACTTGGAGGAGTGTTTGGGGAGTTTCTTGGCTTGGACTTGGATTACCACTCAAGGAGAGCCTTTCAACATCAAGGCTATGGTTGTAAGCTTCCCTTTATTTATTAAATAATATACAACTGCTGGTTCATCTTCCCAAAATATATATGTTCATGTATGTGTTAGATTGGCATTCCTTGATCAACTAAGTAAGTTATTATTGGATTTTCTATTGGTTTTGACATTCTTTGTTGTCTCTTGATCACTTGTGTAGGTACATAAGCACTGAGAGAAGCAGGAACAATTTTGTGACACAAGCAGTTCGAGTCTCTCAATAAAGGAAATCAGAATACCATCAAAACGAGGTAGGTTATCTCTCTCGTTCTACTTTTCAATTATAATCTAGGAAGATGTCTAGTTGATTGTCACTTCAATTTCGAGACCCACTCTTTGGGCTAGAGGGATTGTCTATGTTCACATAGAGGATTAACCTTGTCAAAAGGGTGAAAGCAGTGAAGGAAGAGGAGGACATGGCCCTTGTATCAAAGGGGCAGCAGGAGAAGCGCAGAAGAAAAAAGGACATTTCGAAGATCAAGTGCTTCAAGTGTGGTGAGTTGGGCCACTAAAACACTCAATGTCCTCTTGTAAAGAAGGACAAGGAGGAGAAGCACGATCAGAAAGCTACATCCACAAAAATTGACGGGTTTTCCTCCAAACTAGAGGAAGAGATTTCCATGGTTGTCGAGATGCTTAGAGGGGTGAGGTGGGGTGATCTAGAGTTGTAGCCTCAGAGAGCTACATAATGGGAAGGATCCTTAAGGAGTCCACCTCTTGGATAAATACCTTGCTACGAGATCCCATAGTCAGTAGTATCAGGATGGACCAGTGCGAATTGGTGCATTCAGGTGGCAAAGTGACAAATGTGGTGGCTAGTAGCGATAAAAAACTGAGTAGTGCAGAGTAGAGTTGGTAGTAGTGTAGTTCGCACAGTGTAGAGTCACCAGAAATATAGAGGATTCATTGATAATGCAGAGACTAGCCACAGTGAGAATTTGGGTGACAGATGCATCATAATAACCATAGTTGGTTTGGTAGGATGGACATCTCTCAGTTGCAATAGAAACATATGAGAGATCGCTGCAGATGCTGCAGCGGTAGCAACAACAGAGTTACAATGCAGATGCAGTAGTTGATAGTAGTTCAACAAAGTTAGCAGAAACACAGATGTAGTGATTAGAGTTGTGCAGTAGCAACCACAAATCAGCAGCGCAACAGGATGTGTTACAGAATTAGAGTGATTCTTCAGTGGGTTGCAACACTAGAGCACATTCCTCACTAAGAGGGAGTGTTGATTTTTGTAGCATCATATGTGATCTAGACTTGAAACTTTGTAGGAAAGCTAAGACATATGCATTCTCTAATACCCATAAATCGTTTGGGAAAATTCCACTTAGAGATGATTTAATTAAAATAATTGACTTTTTTAAATGGTTCCCTAACTCTAAACTTAGGAAATTTGGTTAATTAAAGGGTATTAATTAAATTAGGTGTGAATCTTCTAGAAGAAGATGAGGATCAACTCCTAGTTAATCTTATCCCTTTATTATGCTTTAATCTTAGCCTTTGTAGCTCCAACGAGAGATTATAAGGAGTTTGATGGGCACTTGGAGAACACATCGAATGAGAGATGAGAGGTCGAATCTCTCAAGTGTAGCAGCATTGAGTTGCCAGAGTGAGATTGAGTGATATTCTTGCAGTGAGGGGTAGGGATAGTAGACCGAAGGAGAGTATTCTAGATCCGAGGAGTGAAAGGCAAGGAAGAGACAGAGAGAGAGTTAGAGAGGCAGCACAAAGCTTCAGAGGGAGTCTGAGATTTAGTTGGGAAGTTAACTTCCAGATCTAGAAGTTGGTATGTGAGACCGGAGGGCTAGAGGAGTGAAGTTACAGATAGCAGGAGATCTATGGAAGAGGTGACGCAAACCCCAGAGTGGCTGACACAAATCTACGTAGGTTGACACAGAGGCTACGCAGACCCAGCGTGGGGCCAGCCGTCTAGGGGCTGGATCATATTTGGATCACCAAACAAAGTGAGATTTTTCTCACTATCTCCTTGTCAGTATTTCTCTGTATTAGATAGCAAGTTTGGGCATCCAACGATTTGTACTCAGGTTTACTACTTAATAATAATTAAAACCCTCAGTTGCTGCACCAATTTTCCCTAAGTGGTTTTTTCAAGGACATTGTAGAAAAACAACTGTGTTGATGTGTGTGCTTATTTCTCTCCAGTGCAATATTTAGTTTCTGCATTAATTTATTTTGTGTAGGCTCCAATGTATGTATTTCAATATTTTCCATAGAAAATTGCAAGTAATTTAACAAGTAGGTGAAATATTATCATTTTGTTGCAGTAGGAATCGGGTAACTGATTCTTCACATGGTATCAGAGCATAGATCGTGAGCAAAAGAGCTCAGTTGCAGAAAGAAATAGATAGTTTGAAATTACTGCAGAGAAAACCCTAGAGGCAATGTAGTGCTTGGGCCAAGAGGTTGAAGTTTTAAGGAGAAGTCGATTTCCCTGAGTGAATTGACAAAGTAATTATATCTCCAGATCGAAGCTTTCTAGAGGCAAAAGGGAGCAACGTATTTTTCCTTGTAGGGCAAATCTTCGGCTGGGATGCAGTTATTTTGTAGCAATTGTTGGCAGAATAACGTCAATGGGACAAAAGAGCACATACTGAGGGAATTTCTTCCTCAAAGAACATCTAGCCAAGAAGTTCGAATTTTCCACGCAGAGCAGCAAAAGTTGTGTGCAGAATTTCTCACTCCAAAAGGAAGTGTGAACAGCTTAGAAACAACTATGTAGAGGAGAAGAGGGAGTAGTTCGATGTTATTTTTTGGGATATGGCATTAGCTGGGTTGAGAAATCAAGATCGGTTGGACGGAGCCTCCAACTATGTGATCTGGAAGGTTAGGATCTCCTTCCTTCTAGATGAGCATGATCTCAAAGCTTATGTTAATAGTGTGGTAGTTGTGCTTGTTGATGTAGATCCGCTCAAGAATTACAAGGTTGAGATCTCACGGACTAAGAGGATCATTCTCGATGGGGTTTGAGATCATGTAGTATCCCATATAGGTAGCAAGGATACTACCTGACAAATGTGGGAATCTTTAGCTATGCTATATGAAGGATCTTCCAAGCAACGGAAGATGTACTTAGAAGGGAAGTTCATATGCATGAGGATGCCGAAAGGGGAGGGTATAGACCCCTTCCTTAAGAGGCTTCAAGAAGTCCAGGATTAGCTAGCTTCAGTAGGGTGAGGGCCCCAGCCTACAGATTTTGTATGATTAGAGCTAAATGGCGTTTTTGAAGATTGGCAAGTTTTCGTCTAGAGCATCCTGGGCAGAGAAAACTTGCCAGATTGGGAACGTGTGTGGGCTCATCTGCAGGAGTGTTGGGCGTGGGATCCCCCAAGGGAATTTTTTGGGCTTAAAGTCCAGTTTTTGGTTAAAATTTGTAAATTCAATGTAAACAATCTGCATTGTGTGGGCGCGGAGCGCGAAGTTGTAAATGAGTCATAGGGTTGTCCGCCCTCAATTTTGTAATGTAATGTCGGCTTTAGAGATCTACACATGGTCTGCAGACCATGGGATTGTATAAATAGAGTGAGGCTCTAAGTAGTTGAGACAGAAGATAATATAATTATAAGGAATGATGATGGAATAGAAGGATAGCGAAAGATCTAAGCGTATAGTCGAGTCTTTGGGTCGTAGAGTAGGAGAAGGCGCTGTAGTTGAGTGTGTAGAGGCTTAGTAGCCTGCAGCTGAGTGCGTGGACCCCTGCAGCTAAGGGCGCAGGGCAAGTCGAGTCTGTAACTATTGAAGCATTAATAAAGAGAAGTTTTACATCAATTATATGTATTTATTTCTTGTTTTCTGTATCGAATATATTGGGTATAAATTGCATTTATGTTGTCTATATGGTGCGTGAACATATCTGATTGTGTTGATTAAGTAAATGTGAGATAAGGTATCTGTTTACACGAAGTTAACTAACAATTGTAAGAAGATGAGTAAGATACGTGGTGTAACCTGGGGAAATAGCGTAGATCACTGAGCTAGCAGCGCGAAAGCATCTCAGCCCCTGGTTAGGGATGCGCGAAAGGCGATCCTAACATATCGCAAAGGTCTCGCAGGTCAGGACAGTGTGCGAAGCGACCTGCGCGAAGGTAGGCACAATTGGATTAAATTGACCCCTCATACACCTCCAGGGTGCCGAAACTTGGTTCCAGCATCCCCCCATACTGTTTCAAGTGAGACTTCAGTCCACGCACTGTGGGCTGATGCTGAAAGGGCCAGTAGTGTAGGGATTTGTTTGGCTAATTAATTATGAACCTGGGTCAAGCCCACTCAAGCCAACAAATGGTTTCGTTGTCGGGACCGGAATCTGCATAGAGATGTCTGATGTCGTATCATTGGAATCCAAATAAGAAGGAAATTGAAGGTTGGTTGGACAAGAGGATTTACGAGTTCATAGCGCAGGAGAACAGAAACCTGTGACTGACAAAAGAAGAGTGGTTAGACTGCTACCTGTACATAGAGATCCATGAAATCTTCTTCGTTCCTTTTCCTACTAAGTTGTAAGAGTGGATCGTGAAGCTAGTAGATAGCCAAGGAAGGTGGAAACTTGACAATCCTATTGTGTGGACCCCAGAGTTAGTGCGAAGGTTGGAAGCATCGGAGGATAAGATCATGCGCACCATTGATCATTGGCTCGATCAGATTATAAGATGATTCATTACTGAGTTCATGGTTGACACCTCAGTTAACTATAGCAAGGCAAAGCGACGCTTTCTCAAGGGACCGTGAGGTAAGTTCGTAAAGTCTCTAAATACTTCAATTAAAATGTTATTGTGTGAAAAGAGGGTTATGAAATCACCTTGATGTTCGGGGCTACGCGAAGTGGAAAAGCTTACAGGAACGAAGGAAATAAGGGACCATAAACTAGCTCCTTGACTTCACCTACACAAGGGGACGAGGAAGAACTCGTGAAGTTCTCATCGCGAAGTGTAATCCATCTGATAAGGCAAAGAATTCCATGAATACCACCCCCACACACACCACCACCAACTTCACCAGTACCGCCTCCGCCACCACTGCGAGTCAATATGGCAAGCATGATAAAGTTGCTTGTGTTCAAGGGATTGGGGAATGAGGATCCATACTAATTTTGGTTTGTGGTAAGAGGTGTATGTGAAGCGCAGGGAGTTACAAATGACAAAATAAAGAAAGAGACATTGGTTAGCGCCCTATAGGACCGTGCGCTGACTTGGTATATTAAGAACTCCAATGATAATCCAAATGTGGGAATCGCAAATATCCAAGTAGCGCTAAACAGAGAATTTAGCAGGCCGAAGTTTGAAGCACAGTCGATCATTGGATTCAAAGAAATCACAATGCTACCAGGCAAGACTCCTTGGGATTTGGATCAGAATTTGAAGTGTACGATTTGCAAAACTAATATGAATTTGACAAATGGACAACATCGTGAATGGTTTGTAACATCGCTAATGCTGCATTTAAGGAGCACGCTATCGCAGCAGAAGTTAACAACTCAGGCAGAGGCCTTAAAGATTGCAATGAGGCTGCATGAGACCCCGATGCAGGATCATAACTTAGGAGTTTAGCAGATCCATGCGCAGCTAAAGAATTTATGCTTGGAGATGTAGAGTCTGAAACAGGACAGAACATCTCGACGAGAAGTAGCGAAGAGGTGTGGTGCGTAAAATGAAAGGGTTAGGGTCATGATAGGGACCACTTCCAGGTGTTCGAAAATTACCTCGCGGGAGGAGGATCGATGTCGTTAAGGCCAGAAGCACAAGCAAGACCTAGCATGACACCTACCTTGTGGTGCATGATTTTCCAAATAGGTGGAGAACATGCTACAGACAACTGTCATTTGTTACAAAAGTATACACAAAATTTGCAGCAATTGTTCTATAATTTTTGTAGGTTAGTAAGATATGATGAGTGCACTTGTAGAAGCTATGAGCTAATGATGGATAGAACTTCCACCTATAGAGTTCAGGCTGAATTACAGGCCCTAGACCAAAATGTAGGAGTGGCACGAACCGGATTTCAGGGGCGCGGACGAGGCCGAGGTGGAGGAGGACTTTGAAGAGGTCACGTCAGTTGATATGCTACAATTGGAGAGGGCCAACACATTATGCCCGTGATTTTACGAATCTGACATGGCCGTCGTGTTTATATTTCATCTTGTTTGATCATAAGACAGAAGATTGTCCTACACTGATAGCTAGGATACGTGACAAATGAGCGCTACCACCTCCCCCGACTCAGAACCTGTAGATGATGAGGTTTGAGTCGTGTGAGGAAGATCCAAATGTGAACATTGTGCTTCGAAGTGGAATCGCAATGGGAGATGACAAAGGCAAACAACCCAAAGATAGTACTTGGGTTTGCGAAACTCCGACAAAAGAAGCAAAGTTTGATTTGGAGTGTGCTCGGGAAACTTTCATGGAAGCTAAGAAGAGCTTCGCAAAGGCCTCCACTTCAGGAAGCAAAGATATACCGGAGCGAAAGATGGACCCATGTATGCTTACGACGTTCTTGGAAACATGCATGAAGTTATTGCGTGATAGTAAGGCTGTAAAAGGATTACAGGAACTCATTAACAGATGCGCTAGGACCACGCCAGGAGAACCGTGCGTAGTCCGGAAGATTGGAAAGCATAAGACAAGGACGAGAAGAGAAATGACCTTAATTGCGCAGATTGGAGAATATGAGATGGATCAAGTAATTCTGGATTTAGGATCGGACATGAATGTTCTACCGAAGCAGACATGGGAGCACATGGGGAGGCCTACGCTGCAGTGGTCTCCTATTCAGCTACGATTGGTGAACCAACAAAAAATAATAACCATGGGGCGATTATAGGGAATCATTGTGGATATTGAGGGAGAAAGCACGCTAAGAGAATTTGAAGTGATAAATATTGTTGATGACGGCAATCCCTACCGCCTGCTCTTAGGAATTGATTGGGCCACTCACATGAATGGGGTGATTAATCTGAAGAAGCGCAAGATGATTTTTGAGAAGAAGTCACTACGTGTAATTATACCTCTGGACCCTGCTGAAGGATCATGCTATACAGAGCCAATACGCAACTATGAAAGCGATGATGATTTGGACTGCATATATAATATGACAACCTAAAACCAGGACTGGGTGAATCCCACTATGGATGGACGGCTTGCATGGGAGCCCGAGAGCTCCTATACTTCGGATTCGGATGGGGAAACGGAGCGATGGCAGAACCGATTACATGAGGTGACTACACTGAATTGTAATATGATGACAAGGTCGCTGCACTGTGTATCGACAAAAGTAAGGGACCTACCTACTTATGGTGGCCTAAGTGAGGTAGATACCTTCTTGAGTACATTCGAAAGCGAGGTGCCGAAAAATAAATGCTTCCACGCTTTGAATTGGGTACTGTGTGCTATGCCCACGAGGTGGTGGGGTACGCACAAAGGGAGCTTTGAGGACTGGTGTGAATGCAGGAGAATGATGCGCACGCATTTTGGGGAGCCTAAGATGTGACTAACAGACAAGTATGATGGACGGGATGATCCGCGTGCACATCTAGCTAGGTGGATACAGGCATATGGAAAATAACCTACGCGGATGCGCATGAACTTCGCGCTGAGAGGTATGGTAAATAAGTGTGTGTTGGGAGGACAGATGTGCCACTGGCTCTTAAGGTTGGACAGATAGTATATGGGAAGAACAATCACGCAGAAGGTTATCCACGTGAAATCATTTGACAAGGTGTGCAATGCACTGAACAAGGTATGTAATGCGCAACGAAGTGCTTGGGACCTGCGCATACCTAGACAGACGCCTTTTCTATTGGTCGATGGAGTAGAAGTCGTAATACCTATGGAGTCTATCATGTCTAGTTTGTGCATAGTGGCACTCGCAAGGGTAACGGGCCGCGGAGCCCTAGAAGAAAGGTTCGCACCGTTAGAAGAGCTCGAAGACAAACGGTTGGGACTTGATGAAGAGATCCAGTAGGGTGATCTTAGGCTCCAAGAACTCATGAATGAAAGAGTTCAGTTAAGGGAGAAAAACACCATGGCAGAAGCTGAAGTCAAGAAGCTTGAGGAAGGAATAAAGAAGGACTTTCTTGATAGAAAGATTGTAGTAATAGAGCAAGATGAGCTCGATTACATTGACAGCCTTAGGGACCACCGCCGAGAGTTTCTCAATTTACTGCATTGATGGGACCATATGTTATTAAGGAAATCACAGATGGTGGCGCAGTGCAATTGGAGAAGTTAAATGGCGAACTCTTCTCAGGAAAAGTAAATAGTAGTCGAATGAAGCCTTACATAAGTGGCCCGACCATCTGACTAGTCGCGGGAAGCATAGTCTTAGCACTCCAGGCAGCTAAAAGGAGGCACGGGACTATAAACTACTATGCCCGAGAGCTGCGTGATGTCAGGACTGCGCATAGTAGCGAGGTGTCATAGGGTCCGCGACAGCGCAAGGGTAGCTGCGCTGCCGTGCAGGTTGGCTGGAAAGTGACCGTTATAGTCACTATTCACGATGTGATGCTTGGTTTGATACCAAACGAAGCGGGCGGCAGGCATTTAAGGCGAACTTTATGGGTTAGATTTGGGAAAATCTACTGCCAAGGAAGCATTAATGAACCGAAAGTAGGGGGAACAGTCGAATTCAAATTCAAAAGGTGCTATAAAGTGTAAAGGGTTGCCAGCAAACAACACTTGGAAATTTGAGAATTGAGCTATTGCACACCCAAAGATTCATGAACCCCAATTTGTTCGATCTTTCGAAGTCGAAGGCATTGTTTGAGCACTTACCTGAGCCGTTGAGATATTTGTGGAACAACAATATGGCAACGTCTGAAGAAGCCATGGAAATCGGAGAGATGACTACTGAGGAGGTCGTGCAGGCCATGACAATAAGAGAAGCCCCAGAAAGTGTTGGGATAGTCACAAAAATCCCTAAACCTCCATGCACAACGAGACCCAAGAAAGATAAGCAACCTATGGTACCAGTGTGTGTGTCCCCCAGGAATCCGTTAAGGACGAGGCTCACCATGGAAGAAAAGGGGAAAGTGATCAATTTGGAAGGCGAGGAGGAGGAAGAAGACTTCGAAGAAATCCCAGTGGAACAAGAGGAGGACGAAGAAATGGAGGAAGAAACCCAGGGTGTGGACCCTCTGACCAGATTGCCCGCGTATGTTCCTCCGCGGAAGGGGAAAGGAAGGGTGCCCAAGGACCTAGATGAGAGCAAGAGCTCTTTGCAGACTCTGTTATTACCTGATTATATCTTTTTTTATGGAGCCCACTTAGGATGGGTGCCAGTTCTAAAATTTGAAGACAGGGATCGCGCGGACCACGAGAAATTCCCACATTTGTCCATCAGGTAGCTAATGCGGCCAAAGAAAATACAGCGGCGGGAGTCATAAAATTGGAGCTGCATAAGTGGTTGTTAGGAGTAGAGAAAGCAGGGTTGTTAAACCTACTCTAGGTGTCGCATTACCATCGCGCCTCAGTGACTATTTTCATCATCAAGGAGCTGCTCTACTTGGTGCATGATGGGTGTTTGTGGCTGGAGCAGCCCATCCCCATCACGAATCATCTAATTCATAGAATTACCTAGCTCCCTTGCAAAGGGGAGGATCCAGTGAATATATCCGAGGGTAAAAGTGATGATTTGGCCATCGCGGAGGCCATGAAGAAGAAGTTCAAGCTAGAGAAGAAAAGGAGAGGGCACGTGATCTCCAATATCAATAATGTTGCGGTCAAAGTCAATGCAGATATTAGCTGAGAAAGTTATGCAGAAGTGTCGTGAGGATGAGGTGCCCACGCCGGTGGTTGCACTTGCCGTGTAGTGTGCAGAGGGGGTCCAGTTTAACTGAGCGGATTACTTGTGCAGGGAGTTCCTGAAAAACTACTGTGAGGCACACGAACAGGGGAAGACTTTCCACTATGCATGACTTCTGCTATCCATAATGCTGGTGGCTTGGGAATTTCCTGAGGAGAGCCAATTCCCCACAATTGCGTAGGAGCTTTTAGAGGCAGCGAAGTACGCTTTGTTGTGGGAAACTAAAGATGCGCAGAGGATCAGAGATAACAAGATATTCTGGGTGTTCATGGAGATGAACATTAGAATGGGGATTAACTGCAAGTCGCAGTTATCGCCCACTGTCTATAACAGTCTACAGAGCTTCACGGAATTCAAGGTAGACTTCCATCACGTGTACATTAGAACGAGGAAGGACCCCGCAAGGGCATGGAAGGAGCTACCTTACCTGGCCAAGGATGATGTCATATTCACCATGCTTGAATCGTGGTCACTGAAGTGGCGCACTCCCGCCAGCTCCGCGGTGGAATCAGAGAATTCCACTGCACATAGGAAGAAGGAGGAGGCAAAGCTGTGAATGGCACATTTGACAGAGAAGAGAAGGAACGAAGCAGCAACAGCAAAGGTATAGGAGGCATGGGATGTTACGAAGGCAATAGCAGAACAACAAAAGGCAGCAGAGATAGAGCGCAAGGCCCAAAAGTCACCTTCGCCTGAACAGGAGACAGAAACAGAGGAAAGTGGCACAGACCCACAAACAGAGTCCACACAACTAAAGCAACAGCGCCTGAGAGAGCAGGTGGTGTCGCGAAAGAAGTCCAAAGCCTCTAAGACTTCTTTCGACCCAATCACCCTCACTGAGGGGGATCTCCATGACATAGGGGAGACGGTGTGAGACGTCACCATGGAGGCCCTCCAACAGTTCGCGGAGGAAAACAAGATAGTGTTGGTGGCCCTTCAGACACAGATACAGGAATTACAGGTGCACACTCCTCAGGCTAGTACTCTATCAACCAGCCTCGCAGTAGGCACAACTGCGGCTGAGGAAATGTTGCGCGCCCACATGAACAACACCATAGTGTTGCCAGAGGGCGCATTGGTTACATAAAATGAGGCCAACAGGCCCATGGTCAGTGCAATAAAGGGAGTTGGGATAAACATGGTTGCACTCCCTCGGGAGACGCTCTATGTTATGCAGGATGGAGTGACTGCAGAACTGCAAGCCAAGGAGGGTCGCGCGCTCCAGGTGATGAGCGAACAATGGATTAATATTGAACAATTGAGCCTGCAGCGCGACAAGGTTGTGACACAGAACATACAACTAGGGTAGGTGGTTGAGGAAGCCTGCGAGATGGTCCCTGAGTTGGCCATCCCAGCAGAGGAGCCAGCGGAGGTGCCCATCCGGAGACTAGCAGCAGGGGTGGGAGAGGCGAAAGAAGAAATGGCTAAGGTTCAACTAGAGATAAACCTTCAGATAGCTGAGCTGCAGAAGACACAGCCTTCAACTCCGCCTGAGGTGAAGGAACAGCGTGCCAGCGCGATTACAGCATGAATAGTGGAGATCAGTAGTGCAGTGAAGGGTTGCACCAAATTGTTTGAAGAGTCGTTTGAAGTCCTCACCACTCTGCAGGAGGACCAGAACATACAGTGCTTAGAAACAAAGGTGTGTGAGCTACAGCAACAATATGATGAAATAAAAGGGACCGCGCAGACGGTTTCCCTTACACAAAGGTTTGCGCGGATGTAGCAAGCAAAAATGCTCAAGGAGCAGGTAAACATTGTGCGACATAAGGAAGCTACCTTGAAGGCGCGCTTACAACCATGGATCGATGAGGCATTCATCATTACAGCCTTGATTGAAGACAAGCTCTTGCAGATGCAGGGAACGCAGGAACAGGTGCAGGGCAGCAGTTCAACTACGACAGTTTCTTAACAACACACCCAAGAATTACAGCAGACAACTGCTCAATGCGCTGTTGATCTTGCAACAGTCTAGGTAGAGTTGGGAGGTCTCAGCGCGAAGATCTCCGCACCAATAGAGTGACTCGAGGGCGAGTCACGATGTTTGTGTTGGGGGCCTGTTGGGCGCGGGATCCCCTAAGGGAAGTTTTGGGGCTTAAAGTCCAGTTTCTGGTTAAAAGTTGTAAATCCGATGTAAAGACTCTGCATTGTGTGGGCGTGGATCACGAAGTTGTAAATGAGTCATAGGGTTGTCCGCCCTCAATTTTGTAATGTAATGTCGGCTTTAGAGATCTACCCATGGTCTGCGGACCATGGGATTGTATAAATAGAGCAAGGCTCTAAATTGTTGAGACAAAAGATAATATAATTATAAGGAATGGTGATGGAATAGAAGGATAGCGGAAGATCTAAGCGTAGAGTCGATTCTTTGGGTTGTAGAGTAGGAGAAGGCCCTGCAGCTGAGTGTGCAGAGGCCTAGTAGTCCGCAGCTGAATGCACGGACCCCTGCAGTTGAGTGCACAGGGCGAGTCAAGTTTGTAAGTGTTGAAGCATTAATAAAGAGAAGTTTTACATCAATTCTGTGTATTTATTTCTTGTTTTCTGTGTCGAATATATTGGGTAGAAATTGCATTTCTGTTGTTTATATGGTGCACGAACATATCTGATTGTGTTGATTAAGTAAATGTGAGATAAGGTATCTGTTTACGCGAAGTTAACTAACAATTGTAAGAAGATAAGTAAGATACATCGTGTAACTTCGGGAAATAGCGCAGATCACTGCCCTAGCAGCATGAAAGCATTTGAGCCCCTGGTCAGGGCTGCGCGAAAGGTGATCCTAATAGATCACGAAGGTCTCGCAGGTCAGGAAAGTGCGCGAAGCGACCTGCGCGAAGGTAAGCACAGTTGGATTAAATTGACCCCTCAAACATCTCCATGGTGCAAAAACTTGGCTCCAGCATCTCCTCATACTGCTTCAGGTGAGATTTCAGTCTGCACAGCGTGGGTTGATGCCGAAAGGGCCAGTAGTGTAGGGATTTGTTTGGATAATTAACTATGAATTTGGGTTAGGGGCCCTCAAGCCAACAAGCAGGAGGAGATGAGGCATGATCTAGTGAAGGCCACCATCAGTGACAATAGAAGCAGTGGGGTGAAAGCAGTGAAGGAAGAGGAGGATGTGGCCCTTGCATCAAAGGGGCAACAGGAGCAGTGCAGAATAAAGAAGGACATTTTGAAGATCAAGTGCTTCAGGTATGGTGAGCTGGGAAACTACAAGAGTTAGTGTCCTCTCAGAAAGAAGGACGAGGAGGAGAAGCAGGATCAACAAGCTGCATCCCCAAAAATCAGCAGGATGTCCTCCAGACTGGAGGAAGATTTTTCCATGATTGTCAAGGTGCATATAGGGGTGAGGTGGGGCGATCTAGAGTTGTAGCCCCAGAGAGCTACATAATGGGCAGGATCCTTGAGGAGTCCACCTATTGGATCAAAACTTACTATGAGAGACCATAGTCAGTAATAGCATGATGGACCAGTGTCAGTTGGTGCAGTCAAGTGCCTAGTCACAGTTGTAGTGGTCAGAAACTGAGTAGCGCAGAGAAGAGTTGGCAACAGTGCAGTTGGCACAGTGCAGAGTCAGCAACAGCATATAGGCTTCAGTGACAGTGCAAGGACTAGCCACAGTCAGAACTCGGGTGACATATGCATCATACTGACAAAAATTGGTTCAGTGGGATGGACATCTCCCAATCGCAGTAGCAACAAATAGAGACCGTTGCAGATGGTGTAGTGGCAGCAACAACAGGGTTGTAGTGCAGATGCAGTAGTTAACAATAGTTCAGTAGAGTCAACAGCAACACGGATGCAGTGATTAGAGCTGTGGAGAAGTTGGTGGGCAGTTGCAGCCAGACATCAGCAACGCAAGAGGAGGTGTTGCAAAGTCAGAGTGATGCTTCAATGGGTTACAACACTAGAGCACATTCCTCGCTAAGAGGGAGTGTTGATTTTTGTAGCATAATATATGCTCTAGCCTTGAAAATTTGCAGAAAGGATAAGATACATGCATTCTCCAATATCCAGAAATCGTTTGGGAAAATTCTACCTAGAGATGATTTAATTAAAATAATTAACTTTTTTAAATGGTTCCCTAAGTCTGAACTTAGGAAATCTGGTTAATTAAAGGGTATTAATTAAATCAGGTGTGAATCTTCTAGAAGAAGACGAGGATCAACTCCAAGTTAATATTATCCCTTGATTATGTTTTAATATTGGTCGTTAAAGCTCCAACGAGAGATTATAAGGAGTTCGATGGGCACTTGGAGAACACATCAAATGAGAGATCAGAGATCGAATTTCTCAAGAGTAGCAACTTTGAGTTGCTGGAGTGAGATCGAGTGATATTCTTGTAGTGAGGGGCAAGGATAGTAGACTGTAGGAGACTTTTCCAGATCTGGGGAGTGCAAGGCAGAGAAGCCAAAGAGAGAATCAGAGAGGCAACGCATAGCTTTAGAGGGAGTCTAAGATTCAACGGGGAAGTCGAGTTTCAGAGCCAAAAGGTGGGGTGTGAGACCGAAGGGCTAGAGGAGTGAAGTTCCAAAAATCAGGAAATCTATGGAAGAGGTGATGCAGACCCGAGAGTGGCTGATGCAGAGGTTACGCAGACCCAACGTGGGGCCAGCCATCCAGGGCCTGCAACAGATTCATATTGCTAGACACTGTGATATTTTTCTCACTATCTCCTTGTCAGTATTTCTCTATATCAGATAGCCAATTTGGGCATCCAACAATTTGTACTTAGATTTACTACTGCATAATAATTAAAACCCTTAGTTGCTGCACCGGTTTTCCCACATTGGAATTTTCTAGGGACATTGTCCAAAAACAACCATGTTGATGTGTGTGTTTATTTATCTCAAGTGCAATATTTTATTTTGTGTAGGTTGCAGTGTATGTCTTTCAGTATTTGCCATAGAAAACTACAAGTAACTTTTTAAATTAATTTAACAAGTAGGTGAAATATTATCAGTTTTCTACAGTAGGAATCGGGTAGTCGATTCTTCACATGGTATCAGAGCACGGATTGTGAGCATAAGATCTCAGTTGTAGAAAGGAAGAGGGAGTTTGAAATTACTGCAGAGGAAGCAATTTGAAGCCCCAGAGGTAGCGCAGTCCTTGGACCAAGAGGTCGAAGTTTTGAGGAGAAGTTAATTTCTCTGAGTGAGTCAATAAAGAAATTTGATCTCCAGATTGAAGCTTTCTAGAGGCAAAAGGGAGCAACAAATTTTTCCTTGCAGAGCATATATTTAGCTCGGATGTAGTTATTTTGTAGTAGTTGCTAGCAGAATAGCGTCAGTGGGAGAGAAGATCACATACTGACAGAATTTCTTACTCAAAGAACTTCTAGCCAAGAAGTTTGAATTTTCTAAGCAGAGCAACAGAAGTTGTGTGGAATTTATCACTCCAAAAGGGAGTGTCAATAGTTGGGGAGCAAATGCACAGAGGAGAAGAGGGAGCAGTTAGATGTTAATTTTTGGGATATGGCATCAGTTGGGTTGAGAGATTGAGATCGGTTGGACAAAGCCTCCAACTATGTGATCTGGAATTCTAGGATTTCTTGCCTTCTAGATGAGCATGATCTGAAAGTTTATGTCAATAGTGTGGTAGTTGTGCCCGTCAATGCAGATCCGCTCAAGAATTACAAGGCTGAGATGGTGAATACTAAGAGGATAATTCTCGAGGAGGTTCAAGATCATGTAGTATCCCATATAACCGGCAAGGATATTGCCCGACAGATGTGGGAAGCATTAGCTATGCTATGCGAAGGATCTTCCGAGGAGTGGAAGATATACTAAGAAGAGAAGTTAAGATGCACGAGGATACAGAAAGGGGAGCGTATAGACCTGTTACACAGTAATTTGTCACCATTGGTCACCATCCCTGTTACCCCTGTTTTCGTACATTGGAGGATACATTCCGGGACCTGTGAGCAGTGACATAGCCTAAAAACACTTGCATTATGTTCCCCTGAATATGTACTTCATGTTCCCTGAAGACACCTTCTACAAATTATCCCTAAAAAGTGCCCTTTTTCCATTGGCGCAGGTACACAGTGTCTTATCCGCGCCAATCACTGAGATCCTCAAAAAGGGCCGCGCCCATTGGCGCTCTGTCCTAGAACAACACTCGCGCCAACTAAGTTTGGTAATGATTTTTGGCAAACGCGCACCCATATGTTTTTCCTTTCAGATCATGAAGTCTTTTGAGGGAAAAAATCCATCTGATAGAGGTCGAGAGTCATCATCTATCCTTGACATCTATCCTCAGTAGCGTTTCAGAGATAATGTCGATCCAGAATGGGCGTCCTGGTG
>APFE030584464.1:8029-22829 GCA_000404065.3 Pinus taeda
AATATAAAAACAATTTGATATATCAATTTGAATAGTTAAATATTATAAATTATAAATAAAATCTTCCATTGTTTACCAGTTCTTTCTTTTCCCTGTGCTGAAATTTTTTAATGTTGATATTTCCAATGTTTGATTTATTATTAAAAAATAGTTTTACTTTGGGTGAAAAAAAATGTGTTCCTATTATCTTAAAATTTCCACTGCTTAATCATAAATACTAATTTTTAATTTCACTGGTTTCAGATATATTTATTTAAATCAGTTAGAATTTTTTACTTATTTCTTTTGTAACATATAAATATAATTTTTTATTGGGTTATACATATATATTCCCAAATAATTTTGATTAGTTGGGATTTAGTTTGGGAAATTTATTGATTTGATTTATTTTAAATGATTGATTGGATTTTATTATATAAATAATTGAGAGAAACGAAGAATAATAATTTGTATAATTTTGATTAAAGATTTGTTTTATTTTAGACAATTTATTGATTAGGTTTAGTTTGAATGATTGAATTATTATAACATTTATTATAAATTTCATGTGATTGTGGGTGTGATTTATCTCCTCTGATAAATGTATAATCTTTTTTTCTTAACCACAACCCAGTTGCATTCTAGCCCCGTTTCAAACCACTGTCTTTAATAATGGGTGTGATTTATCTCCTCTGATAAATGTATAATTTTTTTTCTTAACCACAACCCAACTGCATTCTAGCCCCCCTTTCAAACCCCTGTCTTTAATAATTTTCCTCACTTTAGCTAGACCATATAACCTCTTTTCTATCACATATGTGTTCGCTAAAGTAATATAATCTCCAACATTTAGTGGCTCTAACTCATGAAGGTTTTTTGTAGCATGTTCTCTTATCTCAATATTGAAATGAATTTTGCAGGAACCTGCACATCTCTCCACACACCAACATCAGGTTTGATTGGCATGTTTTTGATAAAGTTAAGTGCCTTTTTCAATTTATACTATGGCCAACAAGGTCAACCAGACATGGATAGTGCTCTGCTCTGGAACACATATGATACTTTTGACTCATACAGTTAAAGTATTCCCAACCTTCAGCCATAAGACCTCCACTATTGAAAGCAGACATGTCGGTAGCAAAAGTAAAAAGATTTAGCTTCACGTCTACCTATTCCATTTAGGGAGAAAACTCACAAGCTTCCTTACCATTCCCATTTATACCATGCACTACAATTATTGTAGTCCAAGCCACAACACCCATATTATATATGTGATAAAAAACTTTCCTTGTAAGTTTAATATTTCCAGAGATGGTATATATGTCCATAAGGGAAAAACATACAAATACATTGGAATAAAACCTACTCTTGATTATGTATGTATGGAATTTATCGCCTTCTTGCAGAATTGCTAAGTCTACACACATGGGAAAAATATTGAGAATCATTGGCAAGTTTGGTTGGATGCCATGAGCAACTTGGTAGCTTCATAGTCATGAACAACTATTTATATGCAATATTAATTCAATAATTAATAAAAAAATAGTGTGAGGCACAATAAATTCAAATTGAAACTAAATTACTAAGTAAATTAAAATTAACTCACATGTACAATTTATAGTGTTTCTCCTACCTATCATCTCCTTTGGCTATAGCTTTCCCATTGAGCAACTTGGTAGCTTCATAGTCATGAACAACTATTTATATGCAATATTAATACAATAATTAATAAAAAAATAGTGTGAGGCACCGTAAATCAATTTCATTGCTGCGACATCTCTACATTTCATTTAGATTTGCCAATTCCCATGTCATGATTGCTCCTCAGAATTTATGCTACAAAATTTGGTGCAAATGCTAGTTTTAATAAACATAGATTTTATGTCACAAGTCCTGCAACCACATGATTGAAATAAGAAATTTCCAAAAGCCTAAATGTTTACTATGATGCAACAGATCATACCTACAACTCCAAAAAAACAACCTTCCCCAAATCATTTCATTGTCTAACATACTTAAAATAAATTAATTGTAAAGCTAACATGATATCAAAACATTAAACATCAATTCTTATAGTTAAATATGGTAAATAAAAAATAACACCTTTCCAAAATTTTAATTTATTGCTAGTTAACACCCATTATTAATATGGTTGTAGCGAATTCGGTATAAAGTATACAGTTCTCACCAAGAATTTCAATGTCTGAAACATTGAAACTTAAAAATCAGCTTCTCATATCATCAAACATTATACGAAGTGGATATCAAGCACAGATATCCAAGCACAGACCTGGCATAAACGATAAAAGCTTCGAATCCACTCTATCAGTCAATATTGAATGGTATATATTTAACAGAATCAGAGTTTCTGGTCCTCCTCGTTTATGGCCAGCCTTTGGTCTTGAGTCACGTTTTGTCCTTTTCACGCTGTACCTCCCCTCTCCAAGTTTTGGTTTCCTCTGAATTTTCTACTTCATTGGACTTCTAGTGGAATCCTTCTGTATTGAACGCGATTCTGGATTATCCCTAATTTTGGTTATTCTATACGGATGAGCGATTCTTGCCGTTTAATTTCTGTGATTTTTAGTTCGCCTAACTTACATTCTCCGGCTAATAGAAGCATTTGGTGGGTATAGAAATCATGCACTATGCTTTTGGCACACAGATATGTATGCTTTAGAAATATTTACCCAATTAACCTTGGTTTTTTTTTGCCATGAACTCTATGATGTGGATGTAACCAAGACGTTTAAACATAGCAACAATGTAATCTAATATATCCACAATTCGAACACCAGAAGCTATTGGGCTTTCAACAATAATTATATCTTTATCAACAAAAGACCCTTTTCAAGATCCAAGGAATTATGCGCGCCTATTGTTATGCTTCATGCACTTGCCCCTGGAAAATACTAGGGGCATCATCCCAGCCCTCAATTTCACTTGATATTCATTGAATTACAGCATCAACCAACACATCCCACGGATGCCCCCAAAGAAACGTGACAATAAAGTCGTCGTCCTCGATCCAGGCCATTCTGAGGATAGCAATCCACTAATTCAGATCTTTACTACTGATATCTATTGCATTTCCTTTAGTAAACTTAAGTTGGGCAATGGCAATCCCTATTCTTGTCAGATACTTTGAATTAAGTTTACTGAACAAGCTGCAATAGATATCATTAGTTAAGATGTGAAACACGGGATTCCTAGGAAGGGCCTTCATCAACGGTCATGACAGTTTGTCATTTGTTTTTGGGCATCATTGGGTTGTGTTGGATAATGGTGTAATTGTATGCATAGCCAGAGAAATTGAGGGCTGGGATGACCCCCTGCTATTTGGGAGGTGCAAGTACACGCAGCAGAACAACAGTCACTGCATAATTCTTTGGCCCTTGGAAAGGGTCTTTTGCTAATGAAAGATATAATTATTTTGAATCAGTAACGGGAGAAACCATATTATGAACAGTTTTATGATAACTTTTCAAATCCCAAATGGGATCCATTATCAAGATTTTAAGAGTAACGATAAAAAATGAGCTGATAATCAATACTATTGAAGTTAAATTATTGATGAACGCCCAGTCGCTTCTGGTCTTCCAATTGTGGATATGTTAGAGTACATTGTCGATGTGTTTAAAGTTTTTTCTGAGAAAGGAAATCGTGTCATGTTTACTTAATAAAGTTAAACTACCGGTACAATAGATATACACTTGTCTATTACCTTGAATATCAATGTCAATCTGTTCATGATTTTCTTTAGTTTGCCTAAAATTGTCTGACTGTTAATATAAAGTTTCGAATTGCACACATGTTGATTGGGTTCTATTCGTATTGTTCATTGTTATCCTAAAGTTTTCTGAGATATTTCTGTGTTCCGTACAAATTCAGAATTGCACAATGTTTATCTTAGCCGGAGAATGTAAGGTAGAAAAATTGCAAATCAGAGAATGTAAGGTAGAAAAATTGCAAATCAGAGAATGTAAACGGGGAGAATCGCTCATAAGGACAGAATAGCCAAAATTAGTGGGAGAAATTCAGAATTGCACAATGTGTATCTTACCAGGAGAATGTAAGGTAGAAAAATTGCAAATCGGAGAATGTAAACGGGGAGAATCGATCATAAGGACAGAATAGTCAAAATTAATGATAATGCAGAATCGCGTTCAATACATAAAGTTCAATACATGGATAACGCTCATGGGCCAAAATAGAGAATTCCAGGACAAGCTTCGTGGACCAGAAAATCCAGAGGAACTTCTCGTGAAAGGGTACCAAAAGCGAAATGAACTGAGCGAACCAGAAGTGGAATTGAGGAAAGAACAAGAAGCCAAAATACTGGCCGTAAAGATGCAGGACGATGTATTAATTAATATATGTATCCCATTGAACACTGATCACTGTACTAGATAGAGCTCATTCAGAATTATAGCTAGGAATTAATACAGTTATAACTAGGAATTTCAATGTCTGGAACATTGAATATTAAAAATCAACTTCTCAAACCATCAAACCTGGTGTGATGTGGATCTCAAACACTGACCTAACATAAACAATAAGAGCTTCGGAATCTCTACTAACCAATTCCAAAAATCCTTCAAGAGAGCAACAAATAATATTAAAAATAAACCGCACTAATGGGTATAGACTTCTGACCTTAAACAGCGTTGGTGGTGTTCTGGCTACCTCGCTCATTGTATGAGATCTCTGATGAGATGCAAAAGTGACAGAGGGAGCGATATTTTGATCTCACTTATCATTAGCTCTAGTTGCCATCAAGTTTCAAGTTTCATCTCTGCTATAAAAGAAAATCTATCAACCAAAAAAAATTGAAGAAAAGATCAACCAGCAAAACGAGCTACACGTTTTTGCTACGACCAAAAGAACAGTAAACCCTATAAACCCAAAATACATAGTAAATGGGAATACTAATCGCATGTCGTGATCATAAAGCTTCAACGATGATGCATATCTACATTCATCGCTCTCATTGTTCAGGGTATCGTTTCTTTTTATGAAGGCAGACGCCCCCAATACTTAACTATTAACTACTGAATTTGCAGTATGAATACTGGCCTTCAGATTTTGGATGAAGGTCCCCACAATGACAAGATAGTGGGCACAGGAGCCGCAATCCAAGCAGTGAACTATGAATAGAGATTAAGCAACAGAAAGAGTCACTATAGTAGCTCTATCCACCCAAGAAATGAGCAACAAAATGTTGATCCCACTGAAGAAATAACCTCCCAACCCAATGAGACGCAAATTAGTAAAGCTGTCAAAAAACGGCGCTTTGGTGCATCAAAGGAATGCTGGTTAGACTACCTTCCCGAATACATTCTGCATGATATTTTCTCCCGCCTACAGATCCGGGAACTGTTGAGAGCCCAACTAACTTCTCTAGATTGGGACCACACTATTTCGTCTTCCGAAGACTTTCATCGGATATATGATGAAAGAAACCACGAGTGGTGGATTGCTCTCACAAATGATCCCCAGAATCCCCACGGCTTTCAGCTCTTCAACAACTCTAGTAACACGACTGGAGCCAAAGGCGCGTGCTCACTTTCGTATCCGGTAGTGGTCGGAAGCGTTTTGTTAAGATATTAACAGCTACCATTTTCCCTTCACTGCTCACCAGAAGCATAACACCGTCGGCAGCTCCTTGGACGAGCCAACCTGTACTCTGATCACCCAGAAATCTAACTTGGAAAAAGACCCAGTTACTAGAGTTGTTGAAGAGCTGAAAGCCGTGGGGATTCTGGGGATCATTTGTGAGAGCAATCTACCACTCGTGGTTTCTTTCATCATATATCCGATGAAAGTCTTCGGAAGACGAAATAGTGTGGTCCCAATCTAGAGAAGTTAGTTGGGCTCTCAACAGTTCCCGGATGTGTAGGCGGGAGAAAATATCGTGCAGAATGTATTCGAGAAGGTAGTCTAACCAGCATTCCTTTGATGCACCAAAGCGCCGTTTTTTGACAGCTTTACTAATTTGCGTGTCATTGGGGTTGGGAGGTTATTTCTTCAGTGGGATCAACATTTTGTTGCTCATTTCTTGGGTCGATACAGCTACTATAGTGACTCTTTGTGTTGCTTAATCTCTCCTCATAGTTCACTGCTTGGATTGCGGCTCCTGTGCCCACTTTCTTGTCATTGTGGAGACTTTCATCCAAAATCTGAAGGCCAGTATTCATACTGCAAATTCAGTAGTTAATAGTTAAGTATTGGGGGCGTCTGCCTTCATAAAAAGAAACGATACCCAGAACAATGAGAGCGATGAATGTAGATATGCATCATCGCTGAAGCTTTATGATCACGACATGCGATTAGTATTCCCATTTACTATGTATTTAGGGTTTATAGGTTTTAGAAAACCGATTGTAAAAACCAACTAACCAAACGAAATGAAACCAACGCAATTGAGAAAAGATGAAACGAATCTGTCGTAATGTTGGCTTTCTCACATCTTTATATCATTTCCATGTGAAACGGTCGTCAAGTTAACATTCATTTCCATGTGAAAGAGAAACGAATCAGAACAATCAAGAAACGAACGCATTTAAGAGAAGATGAAACGAATCAGCCGAATAAAAAATATGAAATTTAAATTTAGATTTAAATACTTTTTATAAAATTATTATTATTATTATTTATTAAAAACTACCAAATAAATATAAAAAATTATTATTATTATTATTTATTAAAAAAGCTAGATAAAATATAAAAATTATTATTAATTATTATTATTTATTAAAAAAACTAGATAAATCATTTATATTTGTAATTCATAAAATTTTTTGATGAATAATTATTATTATTTATTAAAAAAACTGATATAATCATTTATATTTGTATTTCATAAAAACTTTTATGAATTAAAATTAATTTAAAATAATTGGAAAAAATTATTATCTTATCCACTCAAGCAATTTTAAAAATACAAATTATAGTTAAATAATTAATAAATATATTATTATTTTAATTTATTGCTCATGGCACTGTTTTTTAATGAAGAGTTTGACATGAAGGTGAAAGTAAGTATTACTAAAATAAATGTTTCTTTTTAATCTTTTAAATTTTAAATTATAAAATTGTTATTTTTATTTATTATTTATTTTCATAATACTATATTTTATCATAAAAATTAGATATCAAACCATCCCAAACATTGCATTTAGGACAAGAAGGGGAATCACTATTAGGTTTTTTAAGAGCCGAAATAATGTTTGAGCTCATGAACATAGTGATAATTATGGAGAAATTAAGCTCAAGTGTCATGCCAGACACTATAACAAACACATATCCCCTTAGTAGAAAATAAAGCCTTGTTGGAATCAATTGAGGCAAGGGGAAAACCATATGAGGGTGGGGTTAACATATAATCTTCCCCATTCTGGTTGAATGAGTCACCAAATGACATGGTAGAGTGCGTTTTCTATCAAAATTTACAAGGTAACAAAAGTTAATCTATAGTCAATAATAAACTTAGATAAGGACGGCTCACAAGCTAAGTTATATCTTGTGTTAAAATCAAAGAACAATTAGGAGATTTATTAATAGAGGTATCAAGAATGGTATCAAACAACTAATTTACAACACTTGGACCTATATGAGCATAAAAAATAAAAAATAAAATAAAAATAGAATGGCTAATAAGTTTTATTACAATTTTTACATGTTAGATGGTTGAGGAGGGAGAAGGAAGTGAAGCCACGAAGGGAGCAAACATCATCGAGGTAAAGAATCATGAAAAGGGATATCTATTGAAATATAAAACTCTAGGAATCAAGATATTCGAGATATGTACTAAGTCCTCTAAGAAACTACCAGAAAGATGCAAACTGAAAATAGATAAGCATAGAACTGATAACAAACACCTATTAAGGATGTAGGTAGAGTAATATAAAATGTAAGAAGAAAAGTAGAGGGTGAATGAAATAATATGAAAAAGATCTAACGATAAAATAAAATAAAGGATGAAAAATGAAAAATAATGGGAAAAACTATAATATTAAGGAAAGGATTCTAGAGGAACAGAAGGAAGATTTAGAAAGAAATTATCCACCTAATCTAGGAAATGAATTGTCAACTGAAACTAACATAATAAATTTGACCACTAAAGCATTAGACAATAGTGAACAAAATGAACAAACACTATGAGAAAAAAGAACAATGTAGAAGAACTATAACGAGAATTTAAGAAATTGATGTCGTTGATTTTTGAAGGAGATTATAAAGAAAAAAAGTGCATGGTTGAGTAATATAGGAAAATATTTTCATCTTTATCAGTATTCTAATAACCCAAGAGCTAGGATTACTACACACCAATTAAATGGTGAATCCAATATTTGGTGGGATAATACCAAAATTTATAATGTTATCAAGAAAAAGGAGACAACATGGAAACATTTTAAGGAGATATTTAAGAAATAATATTTACCTAGAAGACACATTGATAATAGAGCCAAGGAGTTTCAAGATTTGAAACTAGGAAGTATGAATATAGAAGGCAACAAAACCAAATTTTTAAGGTTGTTGATGTATGTACCCTAACTTTGGGGAGAAAAGGAAAAGGTAAGGAGCTGCCTCTAATGCTTACCCTGATTATAATAGAATCAAAATTGAATTTGACAACCAAAAAAGATTGAATGGAGTTATAAGAAAAGAGAAATTGTGTCATTAGCAATCTAGTCACAAGACAGAACAATACAAACCATTGTCTACTGAGAAAAAGGAGATATCATATTTTAGAGGAAAGGGATTGGAATACCAAAAGTTTATGATATGGATTTGATCACTATAATTTTTTTCATCCATATCGATGCTTTCAAAATCAAAAAATTGGAAGAATCAACTCACAGGACCCTTTTTACTAGTAGGACTGAGTGTGTCAAATTGGGGCCTAAAACATTATCGAAGCATTTGGAGGCATCAATTGACATTTTATTCAGTGAATTACTTTGTCTCTTTAGCGTCACACCAATTTGCTTGTTTTACACACAAAGACCTTTCTAATGGTGAATGAATTGCATCAATCAAAGTTCGTATGTGAAAGTTATGCCACTCAGAATTCAAGCTTCCTATTTTCACCATAATAATTTGAGAGGATGATATGTCATCCCCCATTATTCAAGAAAAATGGGCTAGCCACATTATTACAATTAGCAAGACTCTAGAAGAGTATATATTGTAACTCTTGTCAATGGATGGGGTGATCAAACCAAGCCACTAGTAGGCTATCAGGTTGTAGTATAATCGGGTCATTCGGAACAAAATGGGCTCCATTATTTTGAGTGAATTTGTTCCATGGATGCACAAAAGTAACCAAGAGGGATAGGGATATAGAGCACACAGAGATGATTTGTGCACTATGATAGCCTATTGACCACAAGCCATAATTATTTGTACTCACAACCATTTTCTAATTAGAGAAGGAGAATAGAGGAGCCTTAGCTTCCAACTAGGTTTTCCTCTCAACAAGGTCTCTTAGGTCTTATCTCATGCCAAATATATTCATGTGTCACATCTCCCTTTATTACTATTTTTTTCTTCTTTTGCAAATTATCTATCTCGATATAATACTTTTCTTTCTCTTATGTTACATATTTTTGCTCACCTCTAATAATTTATTTCTATGTAGACAAAAGTATCCCCAACATTATCATCTCAAATAAAAGTGCAAGTGCTCTTTATATTACAAACTACATATACAGTTATTTATTACTCACTTTCTTTCTTGTTTTCTTACCATACGAAATATTGGATTTTGCCCGAGCTTTAATTTAAGTCTCAATAGCTAGAAGTCCTTCCAAAAAATTAATACATATATATTTATTATACTTGTATGGTTTATATAGACGATATGGTCTTTTTATAACCTACACGCATATAAAAATTTGGACTTTATTTATATTTGGTATGAATATCGGGGCCTTACTTACAGCTCATAATTTTATCAAAACCTTTGTGGTCTTACTTAAAACTTATGTATTGATCTCATTACTTCACATATGCATCCCATTCCAAACTGATTTGCATAGCAACCATGCTATGTATCGATTATGTGTCTAGGTATTGGCATACCTCTTAAAAAAAATTATTTTCCCACCCAGATTAATTTGGTTATGCATGTGCTATAGTATTCTATAGTGGCTAGCATATGAAAACTGAAAAGTATTGTATTGAATTATTTCTATGTTATTGCCTTTTTCACTTCTTATGGTTACAGATCTTTTGATCTAATTATCCACAAATAGGGTTTTCATTAATAGTGTCCTAGGTGGAGGAGACTTGTTGGCACTTTAATCACCGTTGATTCTCACTACAATCATACAAAGGGGATCTATTAGCAGTTGGTTAGGGTAACTACATACCCTAACCTCACCATCATGACCTCATTTGCACTATGTCAAATGACTAAATGGCTCCGGCTACCTCAATCCCTACTTGAGATTTTTCTTCTCCTTCAATAGTTAAATTCAAATTATTTACTAGTAGAGCTTTATAACAGTGGTCAAGGTCATCTGCCACACCTTCTAGTCATCATGATTTGAATGTAAATGTCTAGTTCCTATTTTAATTTTGGGAGGGTAGCTATTTTCATTACATTTTCTTCTTGGTTGAGTTGCCTTAATTTCGATGCTAACATAGTATCTATGTAATCGATTGGTACATTCATGTTTGCGAACTTCGAACAAGGGTTCTTCCTAGAAGAGTATGATTTGACCTCTGAGAATAAACCTGAAATCATTACTGCAATAGTTTCTCTTCCCAAAGGTGAGCCTAATACCTTCCATGGCATATTGTAAGGGTTTTCATCCACATTTTGTCTTTAAAAAATAATTACAAGGTCTTCCATTGATAATCCTTGTGTTGGAATGGGAGGGTCTATTCTCATCGACTCTTGAAGATAAAATATCATGGCCCTCCAACAATTTCTTTATTTTCTTTTGCAAACATTTTATTAAAACTTACTAATGGAGCACTTGATTCGTATTTCAAGTGAGGTATGTTGGGGTATGGCTCTTGCAAGGTCTTTGAGGAAATTAAGGATCTTTCACATATTCTTCTTTGAATAGTTAAGAAGTCCAGATTCTAAATCTTTTTAGTTTGACTCTTGTGAGCCTTGTCTAGCTGTGAAACCTAAGCCCTCTCTATTCTTTGTCTTGGGCTATTAACTTATTATAGACGACCACTTCCAAAATTACTGCATACTTGATTTTTTTTTTAGATCAGGGTTATGAGTATTCTCATCTTTAAGTATAATGGAAAGACCCTCCTAGGCTAAGATTTTAAATGACTATTTAATTTATAAATTATTGTAAATTTTTCGAGTAACCCAAGTGAACAATGACGTTAGAGGGTCACTTGTTATTTCGATAGGTAATTATTACTTATTTATTTTAATTACATTCTATAAATTTTGCGCCTATTGTGATATTGAAAATACATACATATATATGTTTTGCATGCACTCTAGTTTGATGTGTGATGAAATTGTAATGGTAACTTCCAAATGTTTAATAATTCTTTTTTACAAATGACGTCTTTGTGTATTACTCTTTTTCTAATGTATATGGATATGCATTTTATAGTTCCCATTTTGTAACAGTTCTATATTATTTTAGAATTAGAGGGTATTTAATTTATTTCATTCTTGTTTTATGCAAGCGCTTGCATGTGAAACCTACTATGAATTTTTGTTTTGTTCTGATTTAATACAAGAGAATGTATATATTTTTCAATATATCACTTTGGTTAAAAAATAACTTATATATTGAGACATATAAATAGATTTATATATCTATATAAATACATTTTTTTCTAGTCCATGGCAACAAAGGTAGATGTAACCAGGAAGCTTTGTTAGTCCCTAAGTCATATTAATTCCAACCCGCAGCCAAACATGTAGTAAAAATGATGGTCATACCATCTGGATTCTCTCAAGGGATTTCAACCTGGCTTCACCAAAACTTCCTCCCTGTATTATTTTATTATTTATTACTCTAGATCTTATCATGGGAATATATTATATAACTACATTCTCATTTAGACTCTCTTCTGAGCAACAACCCAAGTCTCAAAATTTTATTTTTCTAACTGTATTCAGCTTGTCTCTAACACATATTTCTACGTATTTTCAGTTTTTGGATACCAATATTCTCTTTCCAATATAATCATTTTCTTTAATATTAGATATAAAAACTTCAATTGACAATAAAAATTTACTGTACAAATTCGTCTTACCTATACCATCTCCTTCCAACCTGTAATCAAGTCATAGTCATAGTATTTATATAAATATGAATTGCCTGAACATTCAAATTATCTCAGGAGTACGCTTACCTGCAAGGACACTACTTATCTTTGATTTCTTCCTGAATTATGCTAAAGGCTACAAATTTACTCCCAACCTTCAACTGTATTCTATTGTCAATTCCCCCTAAGATCTTCCTCTAATTGTCAAGTAAACCAAGAGGAGTTGGAGATATTTCCTCCTCTCCTTTTTGAACATCCTCCAAACCCTGTATTGGGCTTATGAGCCTTTCTCTCCCACTCGTAAGGGTAAGATAAACATTTCCTTTCTCTCCCGCAATATCTATCGCATTATCCACCGTAGGGTTTTCATCTCTCTCTCTATCTTAATTTAGATGGTATGCCTTCTCTCTTTCTTTTTGTGAAATATCAGGATTCTCTTTCCCCTTGGCATAACTAGTAACGGATACCAGTCCTCATACCCTTCCCCCTTATGTGTATGTGTGTTGTGTGAAGGTTATCATACATTGAAGAATTGTCCTCCAAGATTGAAGATTACAGTTGTTGCAGTTAGATAGAAATATGAAAGAGGAACCAATTATTGAGATGATTCTGATCTTGGGTGCTACAGCAGCAACAAAGGCTATCCCAAAGCGTGATCCTAAGAGGAATAAGTTGGAGTATTCTAAGATGAATTTTGGGTAGGGAACATTTCTCACCATGTTGAACACTGCTGCAACCCATAACTTGATGAGAGAAGAGGCAGTAAGGAAAGTGTGACTGAAGTTTGTTCAAACTCAAGCTCGCCTTAAGGAAATGAACTCTCCACCATATAAAGTGATTGGAGTGGCAGATATTCTGGAAGTGAAGATTTGTGAATGGCTAGGAAATGTTGACTTCACAATCGTGTGGAAGGATGATTATGATGCAGTTTTGGGCATAGAGTTCATGAATGAGTATGAGGCTATGATCATGCCACATTTGTGGAAGTTGTATATTTACAATGGAAGGGAATATATACATTTGTGTGTCACTACTATGGCAGCGGTGAGGAGTGAATGTAAGATAACAACAATGGGTGTGGAAGAGGTCAAGCAAAACAAGGAAGTCTGTGAGAGTTTGAATCAAATGGATCCAAAACACATCGAGAAAGAAAATATTACTATAACATTGTCTAATAGGGTTCTAGACTTGGCAAGCAGACTAGAGGCAATGGAGGAGTGCAGAAATGTGAAACTGGAGACCTTACAAAGGAGGACTGAGCGGAATACACTTAGAGAGTACAGGAGGAAGATGTTGACACTTGGATCGAGATGTTGGAGCAGGATGAGGATCTAGATGGAAGGCCACCAACCTTCCCATCCCCACCATGTTTCTGAACTTAGCATGGACGATGGGCTCATTTTGATCTTCTCATAACGTTGAGAACCCTTGAAGTGATGAACAAGCTATGGAGATGAGATGGATAGGAGGTTCATATGACAACATGATGTGATGAAAATCATTAAGATGTGAGATGCATGCGTTCTTGTGGAGGAGAATTTACAGTCGAATTAGCTACCTAATTAGTCACCATCATCAGGGGTACCAACACATGATGTTCTTGCAGAGTTGTGACAGGATTTGCATGGAGCAGGTCGTAGGCAGAGTTATCTATTTGTTGACATGATGGTCTTCGAAATGGAGTTTTTTGGGATGGCTTTGCCAACGGCGACAACCATTTTAGAGTGTCAGAGGATGTTTGGGCCTAGAGTTGGCTTCATGACCGATGGGTGCCCAAGACTGCCTACAAGGATGAGAGAGTAAAAAAACTGAAGGTTGGACTGACGAGTGAGTCGGGCAATGGGCACTTTTCTTTAACATGATTGATACAAAATATATGTTTATTATTTTACAACCAATTATGTTTTTTATTAATTTAGATACTTTCATAAATATAATACAATGGGATCATATTTAAGAAACTGAGTGAGATAGAAGGGAGAATAGAGCGTGGGAGAGAGACATAGAGGCGAGAGATAGAGTGAGAGAGAGGAAGGAAGAGGGAGAGGAGGGGGAGAGAGGGAGCGAGTGACAAGGGAGTGTTGAAGATGGAATGAGGGAGAGAGGAAACAAGGGAAGAGGGAGAAAGGGAGAGGATAAATATAGGGAAACAAGGGGAGACAGAGACAGGGAGACATAGATATGGCCAGGGGGTAGGGGGAGAGAGAGAAGGAGAGAGGGAGGGAGAGAGTGACAGAGAGAGTGGTGAGAGAGTGTGTGTATGATGGGGGCAGAGATAGAGGGAACTAGTAGAGAAGGGGAGAGAGATGAAGGAAAAAGATAGAGGACTTGAGAGAGATGAGAGAGGGGGGGCAGAGAGAGATGGAGTTAGTAGAGGAAGAAAGACATAGAGAGAGAATGTTGGATGGGGAGTGGCAAGGGAGAGATGGAGAGTCAGTGAGAGAGAGAGAGAAGGTGGAGAGGTAGAGGGAGAGGAAGAAGGATGGAGAGAGAGAGAGAAATGGAGAGAAAGTGTGTATGTTTTGTGGGTGAGAAGGAGATACAAGGGGAAATATAAATA
>APFE030584470.1:0-54777 GCA_000404065.3 Pinus taeda
TTAGACTGATAATTGTGGTAGTATTAGTAAGATTACAGTAGTAGTATTTCTTCCTTTCATACAAGCAGTTTTGAGCTCAGTTCCAGAGCTGGATTTGCACATGTTCTTCTTAATATTGCATGTTAGGATCCAAGGAGAGCAGAATTCTGATCTCAGAACATAGGACCATGTTACTTTCATGTTCTGCATCTTATTTTAGTCCTGATTGATTACAGTAGGTAGTACTAGATTAGGAGTTGGGACTAGTGTCATTCCAAAAGTCAATACAAATAGTGTGAGTGCCTCAATAGAGAAAAGCAATCCTAGATGATGATTAAATTGCAGAGTACCTTAGGAACAAAACAAACTGATATCTGAGGTCTAACAATAACTTTAATCTTGTTAAGGTTCACTACCATTATGGTTGCAAAACTAGTGAGGGCTTTTAACTCACTTTGAAGGCCCTCAAGTAAGTAGATCAAGAGGACCACATCGTCTACAATCAAGAGTTGAACAAGAAGCCAGCTGTCATCGGAATGAGTATCCTCCTTTGAGGTTTGTTTCTAGTGCATCAATGTAAATGCTAGATAGTTAGTGGTAGCTGGCAACCCTGCTTGATGAAGTCAGAAAGTGCCTTCGATGTATGGAAGTTGTCCTACTACTGTCTTATGGTCCCTCATGATGACAACAATGAGAGACTTGGAGATACCAATGTTTAGTTGGTGATAGGGGGTAGCTGTGTTTGATCCCAGTGGTACTCTTGATGAAATCAGAAAGTCCCTTAGATGTATGCCGCTCTCCTATAACTGTCTTTAGGGACTCGGACGTACTAGTTCGGATGCCATTCCTCAATGGTGAAATTGCAGAATGTAATTTCGACAACGAAATGCTATTGCAGAGCCATAGAAACATGCCCACTTTGGGGTTCACAAAGTTGACCCGTGCTTAACCTGCTAGGATGATGTTAGAGAACAAGTGCACACTAGACGAAAAAGCCAACATGCTTGTTGTTGATGGTATCTGCCCACATGGAAGATTACAACAAGCACCTATGCTTATTGATGACATGCATTCCAATTTTTTTTTTTGCCGAATGCGATCACTTACTGGGTCTCTCATCAGCTCCATCGATATGGGGCACCTGAAGTACGAAGGCACCTCCACGGCCTTCAAACAAGCTTGGGTTGAATCCATAACTAGGGATTATGGAAAACACTGACTGATTATTGAAGCTATAACAGATTAAAGTCGGTATCCATACACAGAGATAACCACTTGGTTAGACCCATTCGAGATAAGGGCAGGCTTGGTGTCAATGCCAACACAATCGCTATCTTAGGCTCAATCTAGAACGAATTGTTATTACTCAAGATTATCTTCCCTGACTTTGTCTGTATAGCCGCAATGAAACATTCAAACTCAGTGTCCGCTAGGCGTCATTTTTTCATCCAGTCCATAGCCGCAATAGCCGCGGATTATCAGTGTTGACTTTTAATTAGTATCCAAAAGATGCCATAGAAAGGGAAAGTCAGCACATGACTCGCATCAGTGCCCTCTGCAAACAAGAAGGAAAGGCAAATAGAAGAAGGGGTTTTGCTAAAGGAGCCATCTGGCTCTTATGGGCAGCAGACATTACAGAGCTCATATGTTCAGGAATGTTTAGCACAGCCGAGTACCGAATCCTCGCTCTGGGAGTGTCCTGACAGATAGACTGGAATTGAGTGTATACATACGGGAATTATTTTTTTTTTCTGCAGTCTGTGCTGGATTCAACCATTGAATAGCTGAAGCAGATTGATGGGTTCTGAATATTACGGCAAAAGAGCTTTGATTTACAAGAGAAACCCTGAGAAGAGAGCCCTTGATGGGATATGGATTTTCCAAAATGAAAGGTATGTAAGCAGAAGGCGAAGAGGAATTACTAGCATCATTGTAAACTCCATGGATTTTGAGGCATCTGGTATCAAGATATAGATCTCCAGAATATGGACTTTCAAGAGTTAAAATCGCAGACCCATCAATCGTTTTGCTATTAAAATCAAAATACAATGAAAGATGGACATGCTTTGTTAGAGGATGCATGGAGTCTATGAAGGAATGGGGATCAATCAGAGCCATATTATAATCCTATCCCCAATCAAAATATCTATATCGCACCTCTGCTCTGGCCAACTCTAATTAATGGTGGATGCAACACAGTAGCAAGTGACAGGATCTCAATTATTATTATTTTTTTTTGAAAAGGAACTCTGGCCCATAATGAAACATTGCGGTCAGTGAATGGTCCACCCTAAGACAGTCAAGTATGGATTTCCTTGTCTAGGAAAATCGATGGAAGTGTGAAGGGGCTTAAAACATGACTAGATTGTTGTTAGAAGGAGCGTGCACATTTTGAAAAGGGTTTTAAAATAAAAGTCCAAGGAGGGGCTTTTGAGCTTAAAATAATTAGAGTATGAAAGAGGAGGTAAAATTAAATTAACAATTTGAGAAGGAAGCGAAATAAGGGTCCATAGGTCCTATAGGTTGAACCCGCTCTGATACCATGTGTAAGTACATGATTCCTACTATTAGAGCCTCAATCTATTATACACTAACAAATCTATTTTCCTGTTGATTTCCAAATAATAAAAGGAGCTTGCTGACCTTCTCACAAACCCTTAAACATTTAACATCTTATCATTTTATCATAAGCAACATAAATTAAGGTGAGCATTCCATTGATATCAACTTAACAAGAGTAGTCCACGGAAAAATACCTGTTCCGACGGTTGATGATGATACCTTTGTCTTATAGCTCCAGCTGAACGCTCCTTCTCACCGACCAAACCGTATTTACCTCCCAGCCAACTAGGAAACAAATTCCTAGCCCAGGAAACCTCCACAGGTTACCTAGCCCTCCGTGCCCATGTCCAACCAGATATAGTGTGTCCTCAAGAAGAATGTGCAAAACCAGATAACAATACTTTTCCTCCTCTCAAACCCAAGAAACCTCCATAGGTTTCCAAGGTCTCCCAAAATCATAACAAGTCCAAACAATCACAACCAACCCCCATAATCATAAGCAAGAACCCAACCTCCCCCTTTCTTCCTTCCCCCTTCCCTTTTTATACCCTCCTTCCCTTCTCCATCTCAACCACCTCTCATTAATGTCATTAACTTCTCATCCATCCTTACAGTTGACTTCTCTTCTCCCAAGTAAGCTAGGAGTACATTTGGAAATGTGAGATGAATATAAAATTGAGAATTTAATGGGAAAGGATCATGTTTTCTCCCAAGTAAATCTGAAAAGTACATTTGGGAATGTGAGGTGTAATTACATGGAGAGGACCATATCTTCTCCTTAGTAAATGTGAGGGTACATTGGGGAATGTGAAATGAATATATATATATATTGATAATAAGATGGAGAGGACTATGTCTTCTCCCAAGTAAATGTGAGGGTACATTGGGGAATGTGAGATGTAATTACATGGAGATGACCATGTCTTCTCCTTAGTAAATGTGAGGGTACATTGGGTAATGTGAAATGAAATTACATGGAGAGGACCATGTCTTCTCCTTAGTAAATGTGAGGGTACATTGGGTAATGTGAAATGAATACATACATTTTGAAATAATGGAAGGAGACCATATCTTACCTAATATTCAATTGGAGAAGGTAAGTGGGGAATTTGAATAATGGAAATCATGAATTTTATATTAGACCAATGTTTCTCAATATTTCTAGATAATGTAAATATTAACAAAATTTGTAGGATAAGATTTAAGTGGGGCATTACATGAGAGGAGCTCTTATGGAACTCACACCATTTTCCCATGTCCTTCTTCGTCTTCGGGGTGTTGTTATTTGCTTGCGGCTTCAACGAGCTATCCTGGGTAGCCCCGCCTTGGCTTGGTCCTTTGTTCTGTGGTTTTGGAGCACCTTTTCCTTGCTTTGGATTCGCAAATCCAAAGTCCCACTTCTTCTGCTCAATCTTGACAGCGTATCGATATGCCGTACCGAGCGAGGAAATGTCCAAGAGCCCCATCTTGTATTGGATGTACTTGTGTAGACAGTCGTGGTACTTGAGCACCAAATGCCACTTAGTATCCTTGATACCCAGCTTCGTTCGAAGGGTATGGAAATTATTTGTGAACTCTGGTACATCTTGGTCCCTTCCCTGTCATAGCGTTGTCCACTTTATGTATTTGCCTTCATAGCTCCCAACATGGTAATATTATTCCTTTATGGCGTCTTGGAAATAATATCAAGTGGGTGTGGCTGCAAACAATGAGGGTTCACTCTCGACCTTTTGTTCACAGTAGGTTTCCCACCAATCCTTGACTTGTGGGGCAGCTTTAAGAAGCACAAAAGTAATCTTTTCCCAATTGGAAAAGTCATGAATTGAAAAATATCCTTCCAATAGATTTAATCATTTATCTATGGCGTCTGCATCTATCAAGTCTTCGAATATGGAAATATCAAAGTTAACTTGTACCTTAAAAGGAGTGGCGCCTACAGAGTGGCTGTTGGATGAAGATGCATCTGTTGTGGGTAGTTGTCGAAGGATCTAGGCAAAGTTATCCATCATCGCGTTCCTCTGTCACTCGAGGGCTTCCTCGAGCAACATTTTGGAAGGATCTCCTGCCCCCTCATCTTTCTTTTCTTCCACCATGTGAGGTCGTTGGGTTTTGCGAGGCTGGTCTTGCAATGGTTCAACCATATCAAGCCCTAACTCCTTATACCGTGACCTCATTGGGGACATGTAAAGAAAATCAGATAAAGAGCAGACCACTATGATACCATTGATATGAACTTAAACATGAATGCAACAACTTACAAATATAATCATAAACACAGAGATGTAGTAGAAAAACACTTCATTTCATTAATAGAAAAATATTGAACCATGCTTACAAACAGAATGGAAATAAGATAGCTCGGGCGATGGTAGCTTATCTCTAAGAAGAGATGTGGTAGATACATTCCTCTGAAATGTGTTACAATGAGGCTCAAGGGCCTATTTATTATTGTAAAACATGAGAAAACCCTAAAAAACTAAAACCCTAACCCCATGAGATGTAACACCAATAGTTTGTGGGCTTCGTGGGGGTTAGTTGGGTAGCCAACTTCCCGGGATCGTAACTTGGTCATATCATCTCCATTTGACATGTACAATACCTTGTTGGAAAGGTATCTATGATTACTAAAGGTTTCACAATAGGCCCCTACCCATGGCCATGGGCCTGCCGCGGACCCCCAAAAAGCGTCGTTTGGGGGTCGAAACTGCTCCGGAAGTTCAGGACCTGAAAAACTGCTAAAAATAGTAAATGCTAAAATGAGTAATGAAATAGATGAAACTGATTGGGGGGTCTAGATGGAATGGGTGGGCGGCCACCAATATCCACTTGGATCAAGTGGTCCCAAGAACAGTAGACAAATCAGTGGTCGGTTTGAGACTACTTTACAAGGTAAAGCATGCACCACACGGGAGCATAGAGAAACAAGAGGCCAAATTTTTGGACAAGGGGTTCTATCAGGTGGAGGGAATTGACTATGAGGAGACCTTTGCTCCAGTAGCAAGGTACTCATCCATAAGGTCAATTCTAGTGTTGTCAGTGAAGATGGGGTGGAAGATCTAGCAGGTTGATGTGAAGATAACATTCCTCAATGGAGTTATTGAGGAGGAGGTGTATATTGAGTAGCTAGAGCGGTTTAAGACCCTTGACATAAAATCGCATGTCTACAAACTCAAGTGAGTGTTGTATGGACTCAAGCAAGCTCCCCGTGCTTGGTATACCAAGATTGATAGCTATCTCACTAGTTTGGGCTTCACTAAAAGGGAAGTAGATGCAAACCTTTATGACATTGTGGTAGAAGGTAAATTATTGATTATTGTTTTATATTTCAATGACTTGATCCTTACTGGTGATGAGAAACTGATCAAACCTTGTAAGGAGGACCTTGCAAGAGAGTTCGAGATCAAGGATATGGTACTCATGCATTATTTCCTCGGTTTGGAAGTATGTCAAGGAGATGGGGAACTGTTTGTCTCTCAAGGAAAGTATGCCAACAAGATACTAAAGAAGTTTTGCATGGAGAGTAACAAACCCATGGACACTCCTGTAGCAGGTAAGTAGAGGAAAGAGGATGCCACTTCAGGTGAGGAAGTGGAGACTACCATTTTCAAGTAGCTTGTGGGTTCACTCATGTATTTGGTGAACACACAACCAAACATGTGTTATGTAGTTAAACAACTTAGTCAAGCCATGGTTAAGTCAAGCCATGGTTAAGCCAACCAAACTGTATTGGAAGGCAACAAAGCACATGTTGAGACACCTCAAAGGAACTACTCAATTTGGTCTTTGGTACATACAGACATAGGGAGTGAAGTTGTAAGGCTTCATAGATGCAGATTGGGTGAGGTGTCCATCAGATAGGAAGAGCCATTCAGGAGGAATTTTCAGCATTGGGTCAGCAGTAGTTTCTTAGTACAATAGAAGCATAGATCTGTGGCACTAAGCTCAACCGAATCAGAGTACATGACCCCAAGTCAAACAACATGTGAGGCTATCTGGATGAGAAAGATTATTGTTGGGTTATTTGGTAAGAAGATGGATCCTACAATTATTTACTGTGATAATCAGAGTTGTATCAAACTCTCTTAGAATCTAGTATTTTATGATCGATCCAAGCATATTGACATCCGGTATCACCATCTATGAGATTGTGTGCATAGGCGGATTATGTTGTTGCAGTACATTCTGAGAGAGGAACACGATGCAAATATTTTGAAAAAGGCTTTGTCAAGAGGAAACTCAAGTTCCATAGAAGCAAGATTGATGTCTTTGATAATCCATTCCTTGCTAAGAGGGAGTGTTGAAAATGTAGCAAGGAATTCCTAAATTAATTTTACTTGATTAAATTAGGAAAATTTTCAATTTCAATTTCAACAAAATATTTGGAGGTAGTTAACTGAGGTGACATGGCTCTTGTCACTCAGTTAACTCAATAAATTCAAGTTGGAGACACTTGAGTTCAGTTCTACATGTTTGATCGCTAATTTGTAGCAATCCATTTAAGTTAATTTGAGTTATTGTCAGTGTAACTAGTTCTCACTGCCACTAGAACTAGTGGAGGTCTAGTTAAGGGTGTGTAACTTTTTTCACACTAAGTGATAATCCAATTAACTGATCAATGAACCCAAAATAATTGTTGCATGTAGATAATTTGAGTTACCTAGTTGAGATTGGAGTTCAAGGGAAGTGTATTATCAATTGTAAACTATTCCAAGTTGTACAGGTCATGCATGCAGCCAGAGAAGGACCTATAGGAATTACGCAATCCAAATTGAGGAATTTCCTAAATAATACGGGGCTAGTTCCTTGAGGAACAACGTAAGGAAATAGGAGCTTGGAGGCTCGAAATTTTGGCTAAGTATTGGCCAAGGAAAGTCATTCATGCAAAGGATAGAAGATATAGGTGTAGGTTGAGCTCAAGCTTGAGCATAGCATATTGTATTCATCCAGATTCTTTGATTAATGCAATACACATAGTAAGGGGTTTTGAGCAGTTTCTTTCCCATAAATAAATATCTATGTATGTGTGTTGAATTTGGATGCATGTTAATTATTTTTGTTCTCGATCATGAATTTACTTTTGCAGACCAGTAGCTTCTAGTCTTGTGATTTAGAAAATTTCACGAGCAGTTTAGAATCTACACATTAATTTCTACAAAGTGGCCAAAGTAGCATAATAATGCATCCCGGAGGTGGACATCTAGAACTTTCTTACCATCCGCTAGCACAGGCATGTGGTGGTGAACTTTGGATCATTTTTGTACAATTACGACCATCCATAGGTCTCGTGGCCACAAGAGTTGAGAACAATAGTCAGTGCTGCAACTGGGGTTTGAATGAGGCAACCTGTAACATGATTGATGTTGCTCTTCTTGTATTTAATGTTCAAGTGGAATTGTAGATATGTAGACTACTTCTGCTATCGATCATTCTTCAACTTCCCTTGTGTCTGTATAAACTGAAGAGATCGGTGACCTGTGTGGATGACCATCTCCTTCCCCAAAATATAATGTTTCCATTACCGACAGGCCTACATGATAGAATACATCTCCTTATCATAGGTAGGGTATTTTTGAATTGTATTGGAAAGTGTCTCACTGTGATAGGCCACTGGATGCCCTTACTGAGTGAGAACTACACCAATAACATAGTTGGAGGCATCTATCTCAATTTCAAATGGTTGTTGCAGACCTGACAATGTGAGTATAGGTGTAGAGCAGAGGTAGTGCTTCAGCTCAATGAACACCTTCTATGGGACTCGGACAAAGAAAACTTAACTTTTACTGTACCCTTGGTAAGCTAACTCAAATTCCAAGTGATATGAGAGAATCCCAACACGAACCTCCGATAAAATTGTCAAGGCCCAAAAATCTGTGAAGGTCTGTTAGAGTGGTCGAGGCTGGTCAATCTCGTATGACTTAGATGTTAGCTAGATCCACATGCATTCCTTGCTCATCAATGATGTAACCCGGATATTGGACTTCTCTCATGCCAAAGGTGTAATTATCCAAGTTGGCACACAGTTTGTGTGTCATAGGGTTTGAAGTACTTATCGAATGTGTTGTAAGTTCTCTTCCCAACTCGTCCAAATATACAACCACAAACGAGTTGGTAAAGGGCCACAATGTGTCATCCATTAGCCTCATAAAAGTTGTAGGGGAATTTGTTCAACCCGAAAGGCATGACCAACCACTCAAAAACGCCCTCTCATGCAGGAGCATGAGGCTTGAAGAAAAAAGACTTTGAATTTTATTCCAAAAATACAAAAAAAGTTTACAAGCAAAGGATGGGATCCTTTAGCTATCACTTTACAAAGCTTTCTAGATAGGATTTGAGCTAGAATTCATGGATTTGAATTATCTTGTAATAAATTCAAGTAATTAAGCTTAGTTGAGATTCTTGAGGAGAATATCATGCAGATTAGATGTTACCTAGGATTAAGCAGATTCGATCCATTGATTTAGGATCTGATTGTTGTATGAGCAGGTATTTATGTAAGTTTTGAATTAGTAGAATAGGGATTTTGACAAATTTTGGCTGAGAAGGATTGGAATGTAAAATTTGGAATTTCTTTGTATCTCTGTGAATACTGTGCATGAATGGTCAAATCCCAGAGGTTTTATTTCCTTAAAAATGTTTCTAAGTTTTGTTGAGTTTTATATAATCTTGTGTTGTCGCATCTAAATCTTCACTCATTGTGTATTTAAATAAACTTGGCAGAGGTGATAAGTTTGGCAAGGAAACCTGATAAATTCACGAGAAACCCAGGAAAAGATATTAATCGTCCGATTGGACAAATCCAACTGATCTAATTGTCATCGCGTGCCAACAAGTGCAAATGTTAATCAGAATAGAAGAGCGGTCTTCGTAGGCGTAAGCAGTATCTCGCGTGGTCTCAAAACGTTAAGTGGTATTTCGCAAATTCACGCGATTACCCTTAACTTTTGACACGTAGCACTGGAAAACCACTTTTCTCGTGCGCTCTCGACCTGTTATGCATCGTGCAAGAATCCACACGAGATTACGCGATAGCCATTGGATCAAGTGCGATTGATTGATGGTGGGGATCGGCCAAGCTGGTTGGCGAGCGGGTGACGTGACAATTGTTGGATTGAGGAATGAGATTGACGACGAATATTTGATGCGCTAAAGATTTGTGGAGTGGCAGACGTGATAAGGTTATGAACTAGGGCTTTATTTCCTTTTTGGTTTCGTGGAAAAATTAAAGTTTTTCCATATATTGGGTAAATTAAACAGTTCTGTTATTTTAGCAGAATAGCTAAATTTGGAGGTTGATGACTGATACTCCAAAGAAAACCCGAGAAGAAGTTCCACCCGAACTTGAAGAAATCGTTTCTAGTTTTGAATGATTATCCTTAACACCTGCAACCAGCTCACCATTAGTGGTATCAGAACAACCTACTGACATTGAGCAGGATCTCAAAGATCAGAAAAAGATATCCAACATGGCTTTCAGAGTTGGAGGAAGACGTGGTGGTGGTCGAAGAATAGGAAGACCAGTTGCAAATGTTGAAGCGTTGGAAGCTATGCAACAGATGCAAGCTAGATTAGAAGCAGTGGAAATGGGTAATCAAGGAGATGCAGGTGCTTGAGATGTCAGTGAGCCTGAAGTTGAAGCTACAAAAGAAGAGGAACTTGCAGAAGTTACTCTTGAAATGAGATTCTTTAAATCAGTGTTGGGATCCACATCTAAACCCAGACTTGAGGGTTCAGTTTATACAGGAGGTTTAAACCCTGAGGAGTTGATAGACTGGATTAATGACATGGATAAATTCTTTGATTATGAAGAAATGGGAGAAGGAAAGAGAGTGAAATTGGTTGTCACAAAATTGAAAGGACATGCAAAACTTTGGTGGGATGGAGTGTAGGAAGAAAGAAGGAGACTTGGTAAGCAGCCAATTAAAAAGTGGAACAAGATGGTGGCAAAGTTGAGAGGTAAGTTTTTGCAAAGTGATTATCAATAGTCTTTATTTAGGCAGATGCAGAATCTTAGAAAGAGGTCTTCGACAGTGAAAGAATACACAAAAGAATTTTACAAAGTGAGCATAAGAGTTGGACAAGTTCAAGATACAGACGAGAAGGTTGCAAGATATATAAATGGTCTCAGAATGGAGATCCAAGATGAGATAAGTGTGTTGTCTCCTAAAATAGTAGAAGAGGCTTATTAGATGGTATTGAAGGCTGAAGAAAAACTCATGAGGAAGCAATTTGCCAGAAGTAGAGGTACTTTCCAAAGAAGAGGAAGTCAAGGTGGTAGAGGAAGATCTACAACACCTAGAGATGGAGCTAGCAACAACTTGAATCAGCATACACCCACAGAAGGTGATGCAAGTGGCAGAAGGAGTTTTTTCAAAGGAAGAGGAGGCAGAGATAGAGGAAGAGAGATCAGATGTTACAAATGTGACAAGCTGGGACACAGAGCTTATGAGTGCCCAGAAAACGCAGGGACATTTAAGAGAAATGTAATTGTTGCTCAGACTGAAGAGGAAGCAACAAAGGTGCCAGAAGAACAAAATGTACCAAAGAAAGGGGAATCTTTGGTAGTTAACAAAGTTTTGTTAAAGCCAACAAAGGAAGTTGTTGAACCAGCACAGAGAGAGACTTTGTTTAGGACTGTGTGCAAGGTTCAAGGAAAATGTTGTCAAATGTAATTGATAGTGGCAACACCGATAATTTGGTCTCTACAAAAGTGGTGGAAAAGTTGAAATTAAAGACAAAGAAACATCCAACACCTTACAAGGTGTCATGGCTTCAAAAAGGACATCAGTTGTTAGTGAATGAATAGTGTGATGTGGAGTTGCAGTTGGGCAGATACAAAGACAAAATTCTGTGTGATGTGATGCCTATGGATGTGTGTCACATATTGCTGGGAAGACCTTGGCAGTATGACAGAGGAGCTATGCATGATGGGAAAAAGAACACATAAAAATTTGGTAAAGATGGTATTAAACATGCATTGCTGCCTATGGAACAAGAGGATGCATCAAGAAAATCTGATCCAAAGACTCTATTGCTGAGTGAAAAAAAAATACTTGTAGCAGATTGAAGAGAATGAGGTAAATTTTGCATTGATTTGCAAACCCAAGGTAATAATGACTTCCACTAAAATTTCTAATTTGCCAAATGAAATTCAAGAGACGCTGGAAAATTATTGTGATATCCTTGTAGTTGACTTGCCTAATGAGTTACCGCCATTAGAAAAATTAGTCATCATATATATTTGATTCCAGGGGCAAATCTGCCAAATAAAGCATCTTACAGGATGACTCCCACAGAAATGAAGAAATCAGAAAACAGGTTCAGGAATTATTAGATAAAGGACTGGTTAGAGAGAGTTTGAGTCCTTGTGTAGTGCCAACAGTGTTGAGTCCAAAGAAAAGTGGAGGCTGGAGAATGTGCACTGGGTCAAGAGCAATCAACAAAATAACAGTCAGGTACATATTTCCTTTACCTAGAATTGATTTGATGTATTGTTTATGTGGAGTAAGATATTTTACAAAGCTGGGTTTATAAAGCGGTTATCATCAAATAAGGATTAGAGAAGGAGATGAATGGAAAACTGCTCTTAAAACAAATGAAGGATTGTATGAATGGATGGTAATGCCTTTTGGGTTATTAAATGCTCCTATTACATTTACGAGGCTTACGAATGAATTATTGAAAGAATTTATTGGTAAATTTGTAATAGTATATCTGGATGATATATTAGTTTACAACAGATCTAAAGAGGAACATGTGAGACATCTGAATTATGTCTTATAGAAGCTGCAACAAGAAAAGTTACTGCTAAATTTAACGAAATGTTCATTCATGAAGGAAGAGTTGGTATATTTGGGCTTTGTTGTTTCTACTGATGGATTAAAGATGGATCTAGAGAAGATAGAGGCAATCATAGAGTGGCCTTCACCGAAAAGTGTTTTTGAGGTAGGAAGTTTTCATGGTCTTGCTAGTTTTTATAGAAAATTCATAAGGAATTTTAGTAAGATCAATGCTTCTATTATTGACACCATAAAGAAGGATAAACAACCATTTAAATGGACTGTTGACGCAGAAAAGAACTTCCAACTGTTGAAAAGAAAGATCATTGAAAAACCTATTTTAATTTTGCCCAATTTTAATAAACCTTTTCAAGTGAAATGTGATGCTAGTGGAGAAGCTATTGGCATTGTTTTAAATTAGGAGGACAGACCTGTAGCTTATTTCAGTGAAAAGCTGAATGAATCGAAGAAGAAATATTCTTCTTATGGTAAGGAATTTTATGCAGTTGTACAACCATTGAAAAAGTGGAGACATTACTCTTTTTTTTTTTTTTTTTTTTTTTTTTTTTTTTTTTTTTTTTTAACGAAAACGGATATAGTTTGTATTAAAAGAAATCCAAAGCCCGCTGGCCGGTTACATTTAGGAAGCCCATGAACTGGCTATCCTCAACATATAGAAAAACTGACTTCTTAACCTTAATGTTCTAAATCTTCTTAACTTCGTTAGTCAAGTCTATTTCCCTAATTTCCCCATACTTGTGAATACAAACAAACTGCTGAAGTAAAAGACAGTAATACATGAGAAACAAAATTAAGGGATTGGATCCCAATCTTCAACCTCGTCTCTTATCCGTGTGCCTGTAGGAAGGAGGATTGCTTTGTTGGCTTCCGCATCCACTTCCTTATTATTATGTCAAAGAATGTGAAAAAAATTCACCTGAAGAAAGGAACCAACTAGCTTCCTTATTCTAGCAACCACTCTTGCTAACCGAAAGTCCCTCGGGGACGTGTTATCCACAAGAATTCGAATCAAGGATTGGGAGTCACCAAGAATATTCGCTTTCTCAATACCAAGAACCTGTAAATGCTTAAGACCCTGCAATAAAGCCATGGCCTCAGCTTGCATGTTTGTACTGTGACCCAGGCCCTAGGCATACCTATTCTCTATGCAGCCATTCGCATTCCTGATGACACCTCCAACCCCAGCAGTTCCCGGATTTCCTTCGGTGGCCCCATCAAAAAACAAGGAAGAACTGTCACAATTATGGAGCCAAATGCGGAAATCGCCCTCAGCAAGCCTGATTTGCCAGTTTTTCGTAGTTTGGAATTGTCTCTCATCCTCAGAAAACTAAAGGCCAAGCTTGTTCCCCCACACCAGTTCTTGAGGATTTAAGTTACTTTTTCCCAACTTCTCAAATTTCTCACCAAGAAATTCCTTGAGCAGGCCGTTGGCTTTTGATAAAACAAGGTTACCCTTCTGTGCTTTTTCTTGAAAAATTCTGTGGTTGCGCTCAATCCATATTTGCCATAAAATGAATTTTGGATAAACCATCCGAGCTTCCTTGAACCAATTGTTATTGGGGAGTTTTCCGGGATAGAGATGAGCCCAATCAACAAAGTATCCAGTAATCGAGTCTGGTTGACGAACAAAGGATCCCCATGAGGAAAACACATCAGCCCAAATACTCTTGGCGAACTTGCATTCAATCAATAAATGAGAGGCATTTCCTCATTTTCCAGACAAAGATTACATCTGGAAGGGCCCAAGAAGCCTCTATTTTTCAGTCTATCCTCAGTTAAAATGTTGTTGTGGCACAACAACCAGCTGAAAAAATTGATTTTTGGCACACATTTATGCCTCCAGAGTCCTTGCCAAGTCACTGGGCAACAAGGGACATGGGGAATTTTTCTGAGTTGTGCATAGCCTTGTGCAACAGTGTAAGAACCAGTTAGAGAGCCCCAACCTCTCTTGTCTTGTTTCTTTATGCTCATCAGGCTCATTCCCTTAAGCTTAGTCAGCAGGAATGACCGCGCCTGATCTAGAACATCCGGCATTTGAGGCTTCTTCCAGCCTACCAACGAATTATCCTTGCAGCTAGAAATATCCCACAATGTTTTGATGCCACTGTTTAACATCCAGTTTTGAAGGTCAAAGAGCTCTTGGACTTCACCCAAAGGTTCTTCGCTCATGATTTTATCAGTCCAAATATTAATGAGCTTGCCATTACCCGAGATCCAATAGGAATGCTTTTGTATAAGTGGTAAGGCCTACATGCAAAGCCTATGAATTTGAGAGCCTTTGCTGGTGTGGGTGAGGTCATCCAAGCTTTGTAACCTCTGACCCCTGAAAAATTTCTTCCATAACGCCTTTTGGGCCCAACCCGGTTTCGGAGCTATTTGTCTTCACAAAATCTTAGCCCCCATAGCAATATTTTGAGTCCTTAGGTCCTTGAAGTTCAGACCTCCTTCTAGCAGAGGTTTGGCAACTTTGTCCCAACTGACAAGGGGGATCTTCCTGTCATTTTGCTTGCCTCCTTTCCAAAAGAACCTTCGAATCCATGCGTCCATCTTCTTGAGGATATTGGAGGGAGCCAACATGGCCAAGAATTGGAAGATGGGCAGGCTAGATAGGACAGACTTAATAAGCATTGTTTTCCCTGCAATATTCAACCATGAGAAGCCCCAAGACTAGAATTTTTTCTTAAATTTCTCGACCATTGGGAGCCAATATTTACTGGAGTGCCTCCTTTGGAAGATAGGAAGGCCCAAATAGATGGAGGAGTTCCAAGAAGTAGAGCCAGCGAAACCCATACATCTGGAAATTGAGGAGAGCTCACTGGTGGAGATATTCGAGCCATAAAAATGGCATTTTCCTTCATTTAGTTTGTTGCCCGAAGTCCTACAGAAATATTTCAACACTTTTCTGAATCTGGAGACAGAGTATATGGAGGCAGCACCCAACAAAAGAGAATCGTCAATGAACAATGCATGGTTGATATCCTTGACACCTCGAGCAATCCTAAAACCCATAATTTCTTGGTTTATCTAAAACTTTTCTAAATAAAAACTCAGAACTGAACCTTGAAAAAAAGAAGAAGAAGAAGAAGGGAAAGAGGACAGCCCTGGCATAGCCCTCTAGAGGCTTTAAATAACTCTGTTGCTCTTCCATTCACCAGAGGGGCAATCCAGGGTTCAGAGATGCAAGCGCAAACCCATCTAATAAACTCCTAACCAAATCCAAACTTGTGCATCACGCCAAAAATAAACTTGTGACGAATTCGGTCAAACGCATTAGCAAGGTCTAGCTTGATCACCATACCTTTTTCTTACCACTGCAAGCTAGAATGAATCGCCTCTTGCACAAGGATTATGTTGTCCACGATTTGCCTGCCCTGAACGAACCCCCCTTGGTTTTCAGGAATAATGGAGGGAAAGAGGACCTTCAATCTATTGGCAATCACTTTTTTATAAGCTTGTAGCCAATGTTGCATAACGAAATTGGATGAAACCTGTTAAAGGTGCTGGCTCCCTTATCCTTTGGAATGAGGGTGAGAAAGGCAGAATTCATGCTTCCTCCAATTTTCTGGAAGCACTGAGATTTGGATACCATTCTGTGCAGATCCTTCTTCACTATTTGCCAACAGACTTGAATGAATATGGCAGTGAAGCCATCCGGACCCGAGGCTTTGCTCGGCTCCATTTCATAGAGCGCAACCTTTATCTCTTTTCTGGTGACTTTAGCTTCCCGTTTTTTATTCATATTTGAAGAGATCTTGGAGGGGACAACATCCAAGAACATAGTGTCCTGGCTCATTCCCTCGACTTCACTATATAGTTTCTCAAAGTGGGAGAAGGTAGCCCCTTTGATGCTTGTAAAGTCCTTACGGGTAACATGATCTTCTTTTATTTCAGAAATTGTGTTGAAGGACCTTCTAGCTTAGGCCTGTTTGTGGAAGAAGAAGGTATTCATATCTCCCACTTTCAACCACAGGCTACGGGATTTCTGCCTCCAATATTCTTCCTCTTGCAGACAAGCTTTGTGGAATTTTTGCTGCAGATTTCATTCTATGACTGTCGATTCCTCTGTGGGTTCCTCCTCTTCCATCTGCAGTTGGTGCTTCTTGAGGGAGGCATGGGCCATCCTCCTTTCATCAGCCAGATTTGGAAGAGTTTTAGCCCAACTTTTCAAAGCAACCTTTACTCTTCTTAATTTTTCTGCCCAAACAAAGAAAGGGGACCCTATGACAGGCCGATTCCAGCTCTCTTTAACCTTATCCATAAAGTCTAGATACCTTATCCATAGAGCACTGAAACAAAAAGGAATGGGCCCAAAATTTCTGTGTGCTGAGAGTTCCAGCTGTATGGGTTTGTGATCCGAAATACTGCATGGCAAGATAAGCATCATAGCTTCTAAACCAAGGAGTAGATAGGAACTTTGAATAAGAAATCTATCTAATCTCGCAGCAATATGGCCAGGGCCAATTCTTTTATCTGACCAAGTATACTTACCTTTCAGAGGTTTGATGTTGAGCAGATCCCAATCTTGCATGATATCCTCCACCCATTCCCTCGCTAGGTCTCTTACTATGTACCACCTCTCTTCTCAGAGGAGCTTAGGGTTATATTTAGATCCCCTATGATAATAATATTTCTCAACATTTCTTCCTTAGCCATGAGTTTGATGGAGTCCCAACACTGCTTCTTTTCCCCTATGTTTACCAGCACATACACATTAAAGAGGCTAAAAGCCTCCCTTGTTTCTTGGCTTATGAGTTGCATAAAATGTCAGTGTGTATTCTGCTTTCCATTGACCGATTCCAACTTGTCTTAATTCCAGAGAGCTCCCAACCCTCCCGATGCACCTCGGGCTGAGACAGCCTGCCCTCCACTTTTTCTCCATAGGTTCCTGTTTATTTGGAAGAAGCTCTTCTCCTCCAACTTAGTCTCCTGGATCAGAAGGATATATGGGTTTCTATTCTAATCAAACTTCTCATTGCTTCTTCTTTTTGCTTGCTCCCCAACCCCCTGCAATTCCAGGAGACAATATTCATTATTTACCTTTCTGAGAATGGGTGGCCCCTGTCCATGGCTTCTTGTAATCTTCAGTGTCTTTACTAGTAGCTTCTACAACATTGGCTGGCTGCCTTGGAGTTTGTCTTTATATGTTTCTCACTCTCTTTTTTCTCGATCAGTTTTCCTTCCTCTTGTTGATCTGCGGGACAATGTTTGGGAGTCTCCTATTTCACCTTCCTCCTCAGATTCTTCCGAATCTAGGTCTTCCTCTTCCATATCTATAGCCTTTTCCTTAGGGCTTACTATTGTGCTCTCACCTTGCTTGGAATTTTCGAGGATCTCTTTCTCATTTGCCTCCTTCTGTTGCTATTTTGTTTCATGCATTTCGATTGAGGTAGAGGAAAGAGGGGTGAACACATTATCTTGTGCCTTTGGTTAGCCACCAGAAGAAGGCTACAGCCGTTTTCCTTTTGTAGCTCCAGGAGGGTTTGAGAGTTTAGGGTTAGCCCTTGACCTTTTGACCTGCTTTCATCCATCTTCCTTTCCTTGCACCGCCTCTTCATTTTTTGTGAAGTTCTTGGCAAAATGTCTGTATTCCTGGCACTTGCGGCACTTGAAAGGAAGCTGCTCATAGTCAAGTTTTTACACATGAGTCCAGCTTCCTAAATTTATCTTTGTAGCCTCTAGCAGTCCCACTTCCAGATCTAATTCGACACAGATCCAAGCACAGTCATATTGATCCTTGGTGTTTGCGCGATCTATGAATTTTCCCAGCGCGTTGCCTATATGTTGGAGGGAGTACCAGTTCCAGCAATGCACAGGAAGATTCGGAAGCCTTACCCACACTGGAACCATTGACGAAACATCTTCAGCTAGATCAAAATCAAGATTCCATCTGTTCAAATAGAGGCCTTGAGGACCCATAAAATAGGGCCCGTTCCTGAAGATTAGATCCTTGTCTTCTTCTGAGATAAACTCGAACAGGAAATAACCTCACCCTAGAAAATACAAGGTGGCACTTTGCTTGATTGATGATCTCCAGTTTCTGTAGACCCAGGCTTCCGTGGCTTTGGGAGAAGGCCAAAGGCTAGTGAACTGACCTACCAGGGCCCTTTCTGCCAGCGATAGAGCAAACTTGATTGGCCCTTCCGGAGGAAGGCAGACCTCTGGAATGTTTTCCAGTTTTTTAACAAACTTCGAAGCATTCAGTTTCTTCTTGGTTGGCAGCGAAGCCAGAAGAGACTTGAATGCGACATCTTCAACTTTGTGGGAGGACGGAAGACTAATAGGAGGAGCTTGAGACGAGCCCAGCTCATCCATGGTAGAGGGGGGCAACCCTAGTGTGGCCAACTAGCCCGTGAGAGAACGAACAGCTCACAGAGCTCGGGGAGGCGAAAGGCAGCGAGGTAAAAAAACTCCAATACTTATGAGACATTACTTGATGTCTAAAGAGTTTATACTTTATTCATAAAATCATGCATTGTAGTACATTATGCAACAACCAAAGCTTAGTCATAAACATGCAAAATGGGTAGAATATCTCCAAAGTTTTAATTTTGTATTAAAACATATAAAGGCCAACCAAACAAGGTAGCAGATGCCTTAAGTAGAAAAAGTATTCTAGTTTAGGAAAGTCAAATTCAAGTGTTGGGTTTTGATTTTCTTAAAGAATTATATGAGAAATATTTAGATTTTAAAGAGGCATTCGAAGCTTGTAAAAATCATGTTTTGTTAGATAGAAGTAAGTGGATGGATTTTTTCTTGCAAGAAGGATTGTTGTTTAAAAGAAATCAACTGTGCATACCAAATTTCTTTATGAGGGGAAATTTAATCAAGGAGAAACATGATGGTGGACTTGGAGGACATTTTGGTGCAAACAAGACTTATGAATAGTTGAATTGGATTTATTTCTGGCTGAAGATGAGATCTGAAGTGGAGAAGTATGTAAAAAATTGTAAAGTCTGTCAGTATGCAAAGGGAAGGAGCCAAAACACAGGTTTGTATGTTCCATTACCTATTCCAGATAGACCTTGGGATATGGTAAGTATGGATTTTGTTTTGGGTTTACCAAAAACTCAAAGAGGAAATGATTCAATTTATGTTGTGGTTGAAATATTTTCTAAATTGGCGCATTTTATTCTAAAATGCTAATCTATTTTTTAAGGAGATTGTAAGGTTGCATGGGTTACCTAAGAGCATTGTTTCAGACAAAGACACCAGATTTGTTGGTCATTTCTAGAGGACCTTATGGAAGAAACTTGGTACTAAACTGATTTTCAGTTCAACTTATCATCCTCAGACTGATGGATAGACTGAAGTTGTAAACAGAAGCTTGGGTAATCTTCTGAGAAGTGTTGTAGGTGAACATCCAAAACAGTGGGATCAAATTTTAGCACAAGCTGAATATGCTTATAATGATTCTCCTAACAGGAGTACAGGGCAAAGTCCATTCCATATATTTTATGGAATGCACCCAAGAGGAGTGTCTCAATTAAGAGACTTGGGAAAAGCTAAAATGAGAAGTGCTAAAGGAGAAGATTTTGCTTAAGAGATTCAAGCAATACATGAACAGGTAAAACAACAGTTACAGGATAACAAACTAAAGTACAAGAGCAGAGTAGACTTGAAGAAGAGAGAAGTTAATTTTGAGGTTGGAGATTTGGTTTTAACACACCTGAGGAAGGAAAGATTTCCAAAAAGGGAGTATAACAAGTTACAATTTAAGAAAATTGGACCATACAGAGTCTTGAGGAATTTTTTTTATGTAAATGCATATGAAATTGAATTACCCCCTGACATTGGAATATCTCCAATTTTCAATGTTGTTGATTTGTACATGTATGAAAATAGAAATGCATATGATACAACAAAAGATAAAGAAGAGCAAGAGGTTGATTGGGTAAAACAGTTACCTACAACAAAGGTATTGCATCCAGAAAAGATTTTAGATAAGAGATTGTTTAAAAAGATAAGAGGATAGGAGTATTTTCAGTATTTGATCAGGTGGAAGGATCAACCAATTGCTGATGCTACCTGGATGACAGATGCCATGCTACAAAAGTTGGGCAGTTCCGTAGAAGAGATCATGGATAGGAGCCCATGAAAAATTTTGTTCTTAGGAGTTTGATGCAGGAGCATGAGGCTTGAAGACAAAAGACTTCGAATTTTATTCCAAAAATACAAAAAAATTTACAAGCAAAGGAGTGGGATCCTTTGACTGTCACTTTAGAAAGCTTTCTAGATAGGATTTGAGCTAGAATTCAGGGATTTGAATTATCTTGTAATAAATTCAAGTAATTAAGCTTAGTTGAGATTCTTGAGGAGAACATCATGCAGATTAGATGTTATCTAGGATTAGGCAGATTCGATCCATTGATTTAGGATTTGATTGTTGTATGAGCAGGTATTTATGTAAGTTTTGAATTAGTAGAATAGGGATTTTGACAGATTTTGGCTGAGAAGGATTGGAATGTAAAATTTGGAATTTCTCTGTATCTCTGTGAATATTGTGCATGAATGGTCAAATCTCGGAGGTTTTATTTCCTTCAAAATATTTATGAGTTTTGTTGAGTTCTGTATAATCTTGTGTTGTCGCATCTAAATCTTCACTCACTGTGTATTTAAATAAACTTGGCGGAGGTGCTAAGTCTAGAGAGGAAACCTGATAAATTCAGGAGAAACCCAGGAAAAGATCTGAATCGTCCGATCAGATAGATCCAACAGATCTAATTGTCATCACGTGCCAACAAGCGCAAACATTAATCATAATAAAAGAGCGGTCTTCGTAGGCATAAGCAGTATCTTCCACAGTCTCAAAGCGGTAAGTGGTATTTTTGCAAATTCACACGATTACCCTTAACGGTTGACACGTAACACGGGAAAACCACTTTTCTCGCGTTCTCTCGACCTGTTATGCATCGTGTAAGAATCCACGTGAGATTACGTGATAGTCGTTGGATCAAGTGGGATTGATCGAGGTGGGGATCGACCAAGCTAGTTGGCGAGTGAGTGACGTGACAACCGTCAGATTGAGGAATGAGATTGACGACGAAGATTTGATGTGCTAAAGGTTTGTGGAGTGGCAGACGTGATAAGGTTATGAACTGGGGTTTTAATTCCTTTTTGGTTCCGTGGAAAAATTAAAGTTTTGTCATATATCAGGTAAATTAAACAGTTTTGCTATTTTAGCAGAATAGCTAAATTTATAGGTTGATGACTGATACTCCAAAGAAAAACCGAGAACAAGTTCCACTCAAACTTGAAGAGATCGTTTCTAGTTTTGAATTATTATCCTTAACACCTGCAACCATCCCACTACCCTCCTTGGATTTGAAGGTGGTCTTCCATATATTCGTGGGTTCTATTGGAACTTGGTGATAGCTAAACTTCAACTTGATCTTGTTGAAATACTTGGCCCCCTTGAGCCGGTTAAGAATTTCATTAGTCAGTGGGATTGGATACCTGTTCTTGACAATTTTTTTTTTAGTGCGTGATAATCAATGCATAGCTTCCAGGTCCCATCCTTCTTCTATACAAGTACAATGAGGCTGTCGCAAGGTTAGGAACTTGGTCGGGTGTTCCCTTTTTGCAGCAACTCCTAGATCTTCCACTTTATTTCTTCATTTTATAGGATGGAGTGGTGGTATATCGGCCCATTAGGTAGAGGTGCACCGGGAGTTAGATCGTTCAAATGCTTGACTTGACAACGCAAAGTTACCCCTGTGGGTGAGGAGAAGATGTCCCTGTATTCTTCCACGACCTTGTCCACCTACTTCTGCTGCGTGGGGAAACCCTTTTTGGGGGCCATGGATGTGGTCATGATCTTCCCCTTACTTTGAGAGCAAACCAAAAAGAAAACAAATTTCCTGATACGGGAGATGATATAGTTGCATTGCTTAGCAGAGATCAAAGAGATGGTAGTAGGCAAGGCTACCTCTAGTATCTTGTATAACTTATTTCCCAAAGTAATAATAACAGTGCAAGGCCTGGACTCATACACATCATGATGCTTCCAAAAGTATGGTTGGCCTAATAACACATCAAAAACTTCAAGAGGAGAAAAATAACACAATACCTCATCCGTGAAGGGCTTGATGTTGTAGGGAAGATGACACTGTTGGCTGACGTGGAGATCTCGTCCTTGGTGGAACCACCCGATGGTGTATGGTTGTGAGTGTGGTGTGGTCAGTAGGCCCAACATCTTAACAACCTGTACTGAGATGAGGTTCTTTTTGCTCCCACTATTGACAATGAACTACAATGGAGACCCCTTCACCCACATCAGTGAGTGGAAGAGACACTCCCCTTCCTTTGGATCTTCGGGCTCAATATTTTGGACCTTGGTGGTGGAAACGGTGGCATTAGGTTCTGAATCAATAATCTGCTTCCCTTTATCATTCCCCTTGTCAGGATTTGACTCAGAGTCGGAACATGCATATGACTTTGAAGCCTTCATCTCGACTTCTAGCGATTACTTGGCATGACGCTCATGTTTGTTGTGAGTGGGGCTCTTGTGGAACTCACACCACTTCCATGTGTCCTTCTTTGTCTTCGTGGTGTTATTCTTTGCTTGTGGCTTTGATGGGTTGTCCTAGGTCACCTGACCTTGGCTTTGTCCTCTGTTATGCAGTTTGGGGGTTCCTTTTCCTTATTTTAGATTCACATATCTAAAGTCTTACTTCTTCTATTTAAATTTCTGCTCAATCTTGACAACATATCAATATGCGGTGCCAAGCGAGGATATGTCTAGGAACTCCATATTGTCCTAGATGTATTTGTGTGGACAGTCGCCATACTTGAGTACCAAATGCCACTCATAATCATTGATATCCAACTTCGTGTGAAGGGAATGAAAAATATTTGTTAACAATGGCACATCTTGGTCCCTTTCCCGCTGCAATGTGGTCCATTTTATGTACTTATATTCATAGCTCCCAACAGGGTAATATTGTTCCTTGACGACGTCCTCAGAAGGATTCTAAGTGGTTGTGGCTGAAAATAATGAGGGTTCATTCTCCCTCCTCTTATCACAGTAGGCTTCCCACCAGTCCTTGACGTGGGGGGAGCCTTTGAGGAGTCCAAAAGTAATATTTTCCCTATTAGAAAAATCATGAACCGAAAAATATCCTTCCAACAGATTTAAACATTTATCTACGACACCTGCACCTATCTGCCCTTCAAATATAGGAATGCCAAAGTTAACTTGTACCTTAAAGGGAGTGGCGCCTCCAAGGTGGTTGTCGGATGAAGATGCTTCACCTGTTGATACTTGCCGAAGGATCTGGGAAAAGTTATCCATCATCTCGTTCCTTTGTCGCTTAAGGGCTTCTTCGAGAAATATTTTGAAAGGATCTCTTGCTCCCTCAACTTTCCTTTTCTCTACCATGGGAGGTTGTTAGGTTTGGTGAGGTTGACCTTATAGGGGTTCAACCAGTTCAAGTCCTAATTCCTTGTACCCCAACTTCATTGGGGACATGCACAAAAAAACATAGAAAGAGCAAACTTCTCTGATACCACTCATCCATATTTATGCAGGAACAAAATGAAATACAGACTTAAAAAAAACATGGAGCTACAACAAAAAATGAACTTCAATTCATTTATAACAAATATTCAAATTGTTTACATGCATAATGGAAATAAACTAGCTCATGTGATGGTAGCTTATCTCTGAGAAGAGATGTGACAATTACATGCCTTCTAAATTATGTTACAATGAGGCTTGAAGGCCTTTTTACTATTAAGAAACATTGGAAAACCTTAAACGTCCAAAAACCTAACCCTAGGAGATGAAGCACCAAAAGTCTTGTGGGCCCCATTGGGGTTAGTTGGCACATCAACTTCTTGGGGTTGTAAATTTCGCATGCGATCTTCGTTTGACACATACGATACCTCATTACAAATATGTATCCAAGGACAACAACTTTTGACTACAAACACTTTCATTTAACTATGAGTTTGCCCATTTTCCAAAAAAAAACGTTGTTTAGGGCCTCAAAACAACTCTGAAAGTTTAGGACTCGAAAAACTGCCCAAAATAGTAAATTGTGCTACAATTAAGGAAGATGAAAAACACTATGGTGGGGGTCCAAGTGGAATAGGTAGTTGGCCATGAGTATCCACTTGGTTAAAAAAGGATGAGATAATACACAAAATTGTGCATACTTGGTAAGTCTATCAACTACCACCATGATGACACTTTTTCCTTCAGACTTGGGTAAACCTGTGATCAAATCCGTTGGGAAATCTTCCCAAAGATGAATTGGAATGGCTAATGGTTGCAAAATACCTGAGGTCTTAATCGTCTCAACTTTATTTCCTTGCAAATCATACATTCCACCACAAACGTTTGAATATCAGATTTAAGTCCATCCCAAAAAAATTCCTTTTTGACCCTGTGGTAAGTTTTTAAAAATCTCGAGTGCCCTCCTATAGGAGAGACACACAATTCCAAAAGAACCTTTTTGTTTAAGTTGGGAGTTCTTACATAAATATAAACAATCTTTGTACCACATTGAATATTTTTTCCAAATAAATGAATCATAGGCATTGGGATCTTGCTATAATTTGTGAATGAGTGTTCATGCCTCTTCATAATTCTTCCATTCATCCCTTTACTTAGTTATCCAATTAGGTTGGTTAATAGAAATGACACAGAATAATGATTCCACATCCTCCTCCCTTCCTGAGGGTGCATCTGTAACAACATTTTGCTTCCCTTTTTTAGATGATTTCAAAGTCATAACCCAACATCTTTGTAACCCATTTTTGTTGCTCTTTTGAAGATAATATTTTTTTTCAAGAGGTATTTAATACTATCACGATTTTTTTTACCTTGAAGTGTCTTCCCATTTGGTAAGGGTGTCATTTCTTCAGTGCATGTAGTATTTCCAACATGTCATTCTCATAAATAGGTTTATGTTAATGCTTTCTCTTAATTGAATGACTTTCAAAAGCAATGTGTCTTACTTCTTGCATTAAAACAACACCAATTCCATTTCTTGAGACATCGCATTCCACAATAAAGGCTTTTGTGAAGTCTGGTGTAGCTAATACCGGAGCTCGACACGTTGCCTATTTAACATGTTCAAAGGCCTTAGTCTCTTCTAAAAAATGCATATTTCTTTAGTAATGTTGTTAGAGGTGTTGTTATCTTCCCATAATTCTTAACAAACTTGCAATAATACCCTATAAACCCGAGAAATCCTCGAAGAAACCTTAAGGTTGTGGGGATTTTCCATTCCTTGATGGCTTTAATTTTGTTAGGGTTTGCCTTAACACCCTCATGGGATACAATATGATCTAGAGATTCCACTTCTTGTACTCCAAAGAAACATTTAGAGGATTTTTCATGTAATCGTTTCTCCTCCTATAGTTTGAGCACCCTGTCAACATGTTGAACACAATCTTTCCAAGACTTGTTATAGATTAGTATATCATCAAAAAATTATAACACAAATTTTCTAAGGAAGGGTCTAAAACTGGAATTCATTAAACCTTGAAATGTGGAAGGGGCATTAGTAAGCCCAAAAGGCATGACCAAAAATTCATAATGACCTTCATGAATTTTAAATGTTGTTTTCAGAATGTCTTTTCTCTTCATTCTAATTTGATGATATCCTAAATGAAGATCCGACTTCATGAAGTAAATTGATCCATGTAGTTCATCCAATAATTCATCAATGACAATAATAGGAAACTTATCTTTAATAATAAGCTTGTTGAGCTCTCAATAATCCTGACACATACACCATGATCCATCCTTCTTGTGCACCAATACTACTGGAGAAGAGAAAGAACTTTGGCTAGGTTGAACTATACCCACCTCTAGAATTTCTAGAGCCATACACGCATTTTCACTCTTTTGGGCATAAGGATATATGTAAGGTCTAATGTTTGGAGTAACACTTCCTAGAATCAAGTTGATAGCATGATCATGATCATGAATAGGTGGGAATCCTTTGGGAGTTTCACATACCATGGAATGATTGTTTAGGACTCTTTGGAGACATGGAGAAATGGATGACTTAGACGTTTGAACATCTAGTGAACATAATTGTGCAATTACCCTCGATTTTTCCTTCTTCAAAAGCTTTTTTGTTCCATTAAAGCTTATTATCTTCCTAGGTTTCCCTACGATACCCCTTAATTCAATTTCATTTCCTTCTGAGAAAAAATCAAGAATATTTCATGAAAATTAAAAGCTATCGTCCCCAAAGATTGTAACCATTGGACTCCTAATATAACATAACACCACCCATTGGAATGACAAGAATTGGTTTGTTTAATACATATTCCCCCATGGTTATATTGATATTATGGCACTTCCCTAAGCAATTTATAGTTCCTCTAGTAGCAACCTTCACTTGACACTCTGGTGTTGGGTACAGAAAGCCATTCAAATCCTTGGCTACCTTACAATGAATAAAATTATGAGTACTAAATGAATCAATAAACACTATTAGCTTTTTCTTCTTGGTATATCCTTATATATTAAGAGTTTGAGGAGTGGTAATTCCCACCAATACATTACAATATATGATCAAATTCATTTCTTCTTTTTTCAGTCCCTAGGGTTGGTTCCTGGTGTATATCTTCTTCTTTTGATATTTCTTGTTCCGTTTCTTCCTCCTCTTCACAATCTATGTAAAATAATTTCTTCTCAACACACTTACAACCTTTAGTATATTTTCTATCACAACTATAACAAAGATCTTTTTCTCTTTTTCCCTCCAGTTGTTGTGGTTTCAACCTTGTATGTTGTGGGAAGCTAGAAGTGAAAAAAATTCCATCTTTATAGTTGTGAGTGGTAGACCTCCTTGATTCCATAATTTTGCTTTCAACTTTCGTTACCCTAAATGCATTCTTTAATGATTGAGGCTCCCAAAGGTGAACCTCATGTTGGATGTTATCCTTTAATGTCCCTATGAAGACATCAATTAGATGCTCCTCTGGAATATCAATTACCTTGATATTCAATCTCTAGAAGTCTTGAACGTGCTCCCTAACTGAACCCTTTTGTTTGAGATTTATCATTTGGCTAAAGAAGGTATTGCTCTTTGTATCCTCAAAATGTTTTGTCAATTCCTTCATAAAAATTGTCCAAGTGAATTGTGCTTTATGAGAACAAAACCATTGATACCATACAAATTGATTGGGTTCTAAATATAAATATGCAATGTGTACCTTTTGTACGTGTTGCACATTGTGTAGATCAAACAACTGCTCAATCTATAGTATCCATGTTACTGGAACCTTGCCATTAAACTTCCCCATATCAATCTTTGGAATGTGTTTAGTCTTCAAACCACTGTTGGAGTCTTTAAAATAATAATTCATATTACTTTTTCCCTCATCATTATTTTCATGGAATACCTTGTTACCACTAGGAAACCTTTCTTGCAGTAACTTTTCCAAACCTTCCTTAAACCCTTCCAACTTGAAATTTATCGTCGCTTCCATGTCTTCTTTTAAACCATCCTTCAAAACTCCCATGCCCCCTTTTATTGCTGCTTTTGAACCATCCAATTTATTTCTGGTTGCTCTTTGTGAGAGTGAAATTTGTTGCACTTGGTCCCATAATTTTGATATATCATGTTGCACTTCTTCCTATTCTTCATGCGTCATAGTAGAGCTTTATGTTGGCTTACTGGACATATCCATTTTTCTTTTGTGAGGTATATTATAACCAAATAATGATATATATGCTTCACTATGCCCTTTGAATCACTTGAAACTTATTTTTCAAATAAAAGTTACGCAAAGTTAAAAATACACACCTTTTATATTGTTTTTTGGAGCTTGATCTTGAAATTATTTATCTCTATAATTTCAACCTTCTAAGTGTAACAACCCTAGTTAAAAATATATGTAAAAATTATATAAGGCCACGTTTGATGGGACACGTATTCCATGTTGAATAGTAGGAAAAACATCCTAGTGGGTGTTGACTCGATTTATTATGGCTAGGGAAACTGGCAAAGGCAATGGCAAAGACGTTGGAAAGGCAAGAGGCATTATTTGGCATTTATTTATGAAAATAATGGAAATTATGAGAAAAGGAAGGTGAAAGGTCACAGGTTGCATGTGAAGAGGAAAATGAAGGAAAATAATGGAAAATGAAGAAAATAGAGGCTTCATTAATAAAAAGGCTTCTGAGTATCAGTAGGTGTGTTTGGCCAGTGTAAGATTAGTTAGTTCAGTTTTGGAGCTCTCTCATTATTCTCCCTCTCTCACTCTTGGAAACTTAGAGTTTTCTTGGAGCACTCTAGGAGGGTGTGGCATACTTGGAGTTTTGGAGCAAGAAGGCACATGAAGAGCAGGGAAGCACAAGAGGACATCAGGATCAACAACTACAACGAGTTTTGTTTGTAGGTACCGAGTTGCATGTATGTTTTCCTCACTAGTTTTGGCATGCATGTTGTTTATTGGTCATGATTTGTCACTGGCATGGAGGATTGCCTGGATTGACAGTGGATTTTCCTAGCCTTGCAATTTCCTAGATAACCATGGTGTTGTGGGTTTATTTCCTTATTTTTCAGGTTGTTTCTCATGTTTCCTTAACTTGGGTTGAGTTACTAGTTCTTGGAAGCCTTGGTTGGACAAACGCTCTGGAAGCCCTGTAACAGCTTGGGTTGAGTTACTAGTCCTAGAAGCCTTGGTTGGACAAACGCTCTGGAAGCCCTAGGTGGGAGGAGTTACTAGTCCTGGAATACTTGGTTGGACAAATGCTCTGGAAGCTTGATATAAGTTATGGGTTGAGTTACTAGTCCTGGAAGCCTTGGTTGGAACAAACACTCTAGAGCCCTAGAAGGCTTGGGTAGAGACCAATCTGATGATGGTTTTGTGATGTCCGACCGTGATTTGGAATCATTGTTTGATGGGTTGAGGTGGATGACCTTTGGAAGCCCAGGACGGTTTTGGATTGATGTCTTCTATGAGATCCCACATTCATGCTTGGAATATGTCACATGGGTGAATGGCTGAAGAGGTATTTGGCTCAGCCATTCTACGGTTGGGTGGAACGTGGTAGTCCTATACCGGGTTGGATTTTGCATCATTAATATGAGGTTATTTCTTCTTATTATCTCATGAGTATTACATTGGTTTATATGTGGATTATATGGATTTTGTTTCCTTGGTAATTCTGTTGTTATTATGTTGGTTATGAATATCTATTATGACAGTGGCTATGTATGGCTCTAATCATGTTTCTACTTGTAAATGAATGAAAAATGTGTCAATGGCCTGATCGATGAAACTACAACTAATGTGATAAGGAAGCACTTCTTCATAGTGAATCTGAGATAAGTATGAGACCCCTATGCTTAGATCTATTGTTTACACCTGTAGATTGCATTGATGCTAAGTGTTTGACAGGATGTCATGTGTTTAATGGATTCTAATAGTTACATCAATTTTTGGGAACTGGAAAGATTATGGGCTTGAAAAGTGCCTTAAATCCCACGAACTCTGGCACAGGTCTGCTGGAAATAGTCCTTGGACATGGGCATGCAGGTTGTGGGAGCGCCCAGAGCTCTCTGGATGCTAGCATACCCATAACATGGGAGTGTCCAAAGGTCAAGTGGTCCAAAACCTCAGTAGAAATCAGGGGTTGGTTAGCAAAAAGGTTGGGATGGTTCTTAGGATTCATATCGATGATGTTGAAGGTTTGTATGGTGTGTTTCCATTGGTTCCACTTCCTTAACGTGACTTAGGAGGTCAAGTCATATCATAGTAACTTCTTGTCACATGTTTACCCTGGTTGTTCGGTTGCTTAGGTAGATGTGGGAGGAGGGTGTTACACCAAGGTCTGAAAATTTGTCATGAGGTAGAATTTTGTGTCTTCTTTCCAACCCCACAAGTTAGGCTGAAATTGAATTCTTCAAGAGAAAGTTATACCGAATCTCCCAAAATGACCTGATTATGGACTAGTTCAATCTATCGAACTCTTGTATGGACTGCCATGCGTCTCTATTTTGACCGTTGGCCCTGAAACTTGTCCCCGAGCAACTAAAGGCCATGAAATTTTAGTTGGTGATTACAGAATTCAAATTCAATCAATGAAGAGAAATTTATGATGAATTTCCCTAGGTAACCTGTTTGAGATTGAATTATGGAGCATGCATAATCCCTAAATTCTTTGGACCATATCTCAGAAAATATAGCGAAAAGAAGATACCTTGAATTTTTACATAGATTTCACTAAGATTTCAACTCCACATGATAATATTTTTAGCCTATAAAGATTCGCAGAAAAAAATTGCTATAGAAAAAAATTCCAAGGTGACCTGTTTGAAGCAACAAAACCCTAGGATCCAAAGCTCTGATACCAAATGTTAAGTTTCTAGTTGAAAATAACACAAAAAATAGAAGAAGAATAAAGACCAAGAAATAGATAATCATCCACTTTGATGGGGAACCTTGTTTATATCACATAAATGAACAATTCTTGGATGATTCAAATGACAATACCTCCTTGGTATATATTGGAGTCTAAGGGGTCCACATATAATTAGGGCCTATATAAAAATAATAATTTAAGGGCACAAAAATAAGAATAATGGTATTCTATGGGGCACAACAATAACATCATGGGGGCTACACTATTATTAAAGGGACCTAACAGAGTTAAGCAGTACCCATAACATCATCAATTACAAATTGGAAAAACTTCTTAATTTCTTTATATATCGAACACAAAAATTTCAATTTATGATTGCAAATGGAGCTATCATAAATTCTTTTGGGAAGTGCCATAATATTAAGCTAAATATGGAGGAGTATTTTTAGTTAGTCCCATGATTGTAATCCAAATGGGTGATGTTGATGTTGTATTAGGGGTCTATTGTCGTTGTGACAAGCACCCTCCAACATTTAGCTTACACTTTAATATTGAGCCTACTATGGATCTTACGATCGGTCGTTCTTTTGTCACTTCTTGATCGGTCGAAGTCACCTGCGCACACATTCTCAATTTGCAACAAGTTCATGAGCACAATATTTTACACAAGCTTGAACAAGCATACAACAGTCCATCAATATCTTGTTGGTGCAATGTTCAACCCATGTCGACAGTCAGTGCACATTGTCATTGAGAGTCCCTCACTTTTGGTTGTGTTTGTACTTATATTTTGGTGAGCTTTTCAAACTGTCACTTTTGCGCATCTTCACTTTCGCAAGTGTCATTTGCATGCTTTCTATTGTTGCTTTCGATTGCTTTCACTTTAATTAGTGTCATTCTCATGTTATCTTCTCTCTGGCATGTGCCGCTTTCACTGTCGTTTTGCGTATCATAAGTGCCATTCATACTTTTCTCTTCATATAGTAAATGTTGTATTTTAGCATGTGGAGTGTAGCATAATGCACGAAAGCTAGTTTTGGTCGTTTCAAGGGGTAAGATTTTTGTAAATGAGTTGGTCGTCTTACCATGTAAACATGTATCACACTCATTTCGAAAGTTTCAAGTACTATCACACAAGTGTAATCACGGTCGTCGTAAAGTGTATCTTTGGTGTTGCACTTGGTGTAAGTCGTTGCAAAGTTGTTGCACTGAGGGAAGTATGTTGTTCATGTTTTTTGGGTGGTCTATGTTGTGTTGTCAAGCATTCTAAGTGTGTGATCACAGTTAATTCTTGTTACTGTTCACATAAGCTTCATAGATCCCACACTTAGTCAAAGCTAGAAAACTTCCTGACTGGGTAACGTAACCTCACCCAGCCTTCCTAAACTGCGCATTGCATAGTCTCATCCCTCAAGCAACAACCCTGCCTTAATTGCGCAATGCGTAGTTCCTAACTCCCAGAACTACGCACTATGTAGTCTCAATGCTTAAGCCTGACCCCTAAGCTCTAATTGCGTAATCCTTCCCTCCAACCAGGCCTGAACTACACATTGCACATTATCAGTCCTCAAGCCCAACCCTTGAGCTCCTGAACTACGCAATTGCGTAATCAAATGGCCTCCATATCCTTCTAGCATTGTGTAGTGGGAAACTTCAGTCATCAGTCCCTTATCTTGCCTCCTTGAGCTCGCCAACTGCGCAATCTTCAAGCCCAATCCAACCTAAACTGCACATTGCGCAGTCTCAAGGCTTAGACCTGACCCTTGAATGGATTAGCTGCGGAATTAGCCTCTCCCTCAACCTACCACATAGTTTTGGCTTAGTCAATGGATCATCATGCAACATCTTAGACTAGGGGTTTATTGCACTGATGTCATCTTGTCATGAGTGAATTGTAGATGGAGGTACTCTATCACACTATGAGAGGATGATGATGAAGGAGATGGAGAAGGAGACCATGCTAGAAGACACCTAAGAAGCCAAGGAGAGAAGATGATCATCAGGGAATAAGACGAAATAACACTGGATTATAACATAATATGGATGATTAAGACCACATGGAAGACTCCTTATATTCAAGTCACAAGGAGGAGCAAGAAGAAGAATATGCACCACCTTTTCAAGAACACACAAAGAAAGCAACAACAAAAAGTGACTTGACATGACCATGTCATCCTGCAATCCATGTCATCAGTGTCATGTCATGTTGTGTCATGAGACAACATGTGCCACATCATCCATGGATTAGCTAATTATATATTGGAAAATGTAATTTGAAGTGGAAGTCCAAGAGTCATCTATGCAATGTGAAAAGTCATGTAGGAAGTCGAAAAGTCATGGGAAGTCAAACAATCATGAGGGTAGTATAAGAGTCACAAGGGAGGTGAAGGATCACCCCATTTGTTATATATACACTCTAATTGTACAAGCAAAGCAATTTTCACCTTGTATTCTCCCATAAGGCATCAAAGAGATAGAGTCAGTATATTTGCGGAGCAATTTGTGGCTCTAATGCCCCATTATGTTGAAAATGCAGCAGGAAATTCCTAATTTAATTTTCCCTTGATTAAATTATGAGAAATTTGAATTTCAATTTCAGCAGAATACTTGGAGGTAGTTAAGTGAGGTAACATGGATCTTGTCACTCAGTTAACTCATTAAATTCGATTTGGAGACACTTGAATTCAGTTCTAAATGATTGATTTCTAATTTGTAGCAATCTATTTCAGTTAATTTGAGTTATTGTCAGTGTAACTAGTTCTCACTGTCAATAGAACTAGTGGAGGTCTATTTAAGGGTGTGTAACCTTTCTCACACTGAGTGATCATCCAGTTAACTGATCAATCATCCAAAAATAATTGTTGCATGCAGATAATTCGAGTTACCCAGTTGAGATTGGAGTTCAAGGGTAGCGTACTATCAGTTGTAAACTATTCCAAGTTGTACAGGTCATGCATTCAGTCAGAGAAGGACCTACAAGAATTGCGCAATCAAAATTGAGGCATTTCCTAAATAATAGGGGGCTAATTCCCAAGGGAAAAACACAAGGAAATAGGTGTTTCTAACTAAGTATTGTCCAAGGTTGGTCAGTTAGGCAGACGATAGAAAATACAAGTGCAGGTTGAGCTCAAGCTTGAGTAGAGCATATTGTATTCATTAAGATTTTTTGATTAATGCAATACATATAGTAAGGGATTTTGAGAAATGGATTTCCCCTAGATAAATCTATGTGTATGTGTGTTGAACCTTGATTCATGTTAGTGATTTGTGTTCTCGATCATGAATTTACTTTCGCAGATCAGTAGAGTAGCTTATAGTCTTGTGACTTAGAAATTTTCGTGAGCAATTTAGAATCTACACATTAATTTCTACATGGTATCAGAGCTAGATTCATAGTAGAGAAGAGATATTGAAGTTTTCATTGCAGGAGGTTCGAATTTGAAGATCAATGTTATAGGTTTTCTCGAGGACTGAGAAGTTGGATTCCAATGGACTCAAGCTCGAGTATGATTTGGAAGAAACCACAAATTTTGTGGCATGGAAGATCTGCATGGAGACAATATTGGATGATAATGGACTACTAGAATAAATCAAGACAAATATAGAAAAAACCCCAGCATCTGATGCCCAAGATCTTTCTTAGTGGAAGAAGGATGTGGCTAAAGCGAGGAGGATTATATTGGAGGGAGTTCGGGATCATATTGTCTTGATTCTCCATAGGAAAGATACTTCGTTCAATGATGTGGAAAACACTGACATAGTTGTTTGAGAATGATAGTGACCTGTTGAAGCCCCGAAAATCGGGTCTACAACAAGGGGGATACCCACCCAGTCCGGACCTTGGTTGGAAACTCCTTTTCTTTTTGGTATAGTGGGTCCGACAGGGGATAATGGGACCAGTTTCCCAATTTGTGTGTGTGTGTGTGCAAGATTGATTGATGTTCCTGGCTTTGAAAGATTCTAATTGAGATGATCTACTTCTAGTTCTAATCTAATGACATGTAATTGTATTCTAAAAAAGCAACAACATCTAAATCTATACTAACCCGGGGTATGATTCTTCTGTTATGCGATCTAAAATGATTTCAAATAATAATTGGTAATAAAGATCATTCAACTGTTATAAGAAAAGAATTCAATATAGATGAACTACTTCGCATAAAAAGTTAAACGAAACAGTTGTGAAAAACATATCGCATAATAAGATGTTCATATATCAAGCATAAATAAATAGCTATCACCGTACAAAAGTGCCAAATGATAACTTAGGCATTCAAGCGTTAACATATAAACAACTAAGCTTAAATATCACTCTAACACAGGAGATAGAAACAGTTAAGAGATAGAAGTACCATTTATAACTAGTTCTACTCATGAGCTTCAAGCGATAGTGATTTATCTCTTCTCAATCCAACATCAACTAAGAGTATAGAAGTGCAACATCAGTAGCAGATATCAGATGCAAAAATCAATAAATCATGTTCCATTCATTCACCAAAACCTCCTCGGAGGGTGAAAAAGTGCATGTTCTTAGGACAAGTTTTTGATAAATTTCTGGACCCTTCTCTAAATGCATGAGAAGGGTTTAAATACTACTAACTACGTCTAAAATTAACTTATTTACAAAAATTTAGGATACGGTTTAAATGACCGTCATTTTTCTAGGCAAAATAAAATAAAATTATTTCTAAAATTAAATCTAAAGCTAACTATTTCTGTATTTTCTCCTTTATGTCGCAAGCATTCGGCATTTGCTTGAGCGAAGTTGGTTGGCTGACTTTGGCCTTTAGTTGTCCTATGAAAACGGAAACTGCTAGAGCTGGCACCATCTTTTCGGCAGAATTTATGATGCTTGTTTGAGAGTCATGCACCTGCTATGTGGTTCTACTGAGTAAACCTAGTAAAAAAACTGAATTTAACTTAGTTAATCTGCCTTTTCTTGAGCCCTCTGTCTTCAGTCTGATTATAGCTGCTATGGCTCTTCAAGAAATTTTTCCTGGCGATGCGCGATTAGCGCTAAGCGCTAATCGCGCATCGGAAACTGCCTCTATTTCTCGATCTGGGCTTCCTTGATGCGTTTTCTGCCTCTTGCGTGCTTTCTTTTGGCAGATTGGGTCTTGCTGCTACTCGACGCAGAACTGAACAAGCTAAATTGCAACTGAGGTTTTAGAAAACTCTGATGAGTCTGCAGTAACTATAAATCCCATTACCTTAGGATTTATTTCCTCAAGTAGATTATGTATGCCTTCCCGGGTGAAAATACCCGCGTTTCTGTTGCATGCGGTGTTTGTGTATAAGGGTGCCATTTCTTTATCTTCAGATATCAGAGCCTCGCCTATCTTCACCGTAGTTTCCTGTACACTGCTTTGTATAACCTTTTCTCCTTCGTTCCTGCAGTTTACAAGTGAGGTGAGAGTAATGATAATAAATAACGACGGGAATGCTTTGACTGCCGAAGACATGTAAAAATATGCCATCTTACGTGAACTGGCATGCTGTTATCTTTTCTGCGATCCGATATCCTTTAAGGAGTGATTTTGTCTTCCCTCATCACAAAACTTAAGTTTTTTAGATTTCGCAAAGGTCTTTTCTTAAGTTTATGATGGTAAGTTTTATTGAAAAGGAAATTCAATCACTAATTGATTTTTTTGAATTTTTAGCTAAGGGTCCCCACTTATTTAGTATGAGCCATAACACTAAATAAAAAGGGGGGTTGTTGGTGGCCACAACACGACCATAGGAAGTTGACACTCAAGTACAAGCTTCGAAGTATTAAGATTCAGAAGAATGAAACAATTATGCAGTACTTGAGCAGGTTTACACAATGTCGTGATGAACTTGGTGTGGTCGGTATTACTGTCCCCGAAGAATATCTAGTAGCACTAGCCCTCTTGGGCCTTCCCAAGAGCAGGCATAGTTGTCAAGATTCGTTAAATGGTAGGGAGAAACTACAAAGCTGGGAGTAGTTATGGTCTAATCTAGTGCAGGAAGAAATAAGGCGGAGCAACAGAGACAAGACTTCATCAAAGGGTGAGGATGAAGAGAATTGTGCCTTGGATGGAAAGGAAAAGAAAGGAAAAGGAAAAAATCTCAATCCAAAGTAGAATCTAGTCAAGTGGGCAAGAAGAAAGACTTGTCCAAAATCAAGTGCTTTCACTGTCATGAACTGGGACAATATGCCACGAAATGTCCACACAAGAAGGAAAGCAAGAAGACTGCAGGAGTAGTGGGTGAAGCCTTAGATTCATAGTTAGAACTTGATTTTACCCTCATTGTATGCATGCAAAGCATAATGATGGGTAGTGTGTGGTATGTCGATTTCGATGCCTCATTCCACATGACGGGAAACGAATAATTTTTCTGTGACTTGGAGGAGAAGGATCTCTAGATGCACATGGATATGGGAGATGATGGAAGGTATAACGTGACTGACATAGGTACAATTACTTTTAAGAGGGAGTTTAGCTCTCCTCTAGGCTTAAGGATGTGATGTATGTATAGAGTCTGAAGAAGAATCTAGTTTTCATCGTGATGTTGGAAGACCGCGACTGCAATGTGATATTCAAAAAAAGGAATACTTTCTTGAGACACATCGCTATAGGACAAGTGAAATAAATCGAGGTTCAAGTGAAGAACCTCTACAAATTAGATGTGGAAGATTGAGCACAAAAGCAAAGAAGCTGCAAAGCTGAGATGTCGGAAAATTATGGCATAGAAGACTTGGCCATTTTCATCATGGCGCTTTGAAGATCATACAACATATTTCTACAGGCCTCCTAAATGGAACAATAGAACAACAAGATACATGCAAAGGGTGCACATTGGGGATGTACAAAAAATTAACCTTCAATGATTGGGATAACAGGGCACATGCAATTCTTGAAACGATCCACTCTGATGTATGTGGACCTTTCTCGATAGCCTCCATTTCCAAGCACATGTATTATGATATATTTGTAGATTATTTCTCTTGAAAGTGTTTGATCTACTTCATGTAGAAGAAAGAAAAGACATTCTCCAAATTTTTTGAGTTTCAAGCACTTGTTGAGATAGAGACTAACAGGAAAGTGAAGGCTCTCAAGAGCGATAATGGCGGTGAGTACGTGTCAAATGAGTTTAAAAATTTCTACGCAAAGGAAGGCATTCAACCAGAGTTGAAAACATCTCATAACCCGCAATAGAGTGGGATGGTTGAGAGGAAGAACAAAAGTATTGTGGGAGAAACACGAGTGATGTTACATGGCCAAAGCCTACCTCTACACTTGTGGGTTGAAACATGCAAAAATGGTGTATTTGCAGAACAAGATTCCTCACAGGATTCTTGGAATGAGTACACCAGAGGAAGCTTTTTCAAGGAAGAAACCAAATGTGTGACACTTCAGGATCTTTGGATCATCAATTTAGTGCCATGTTTCTAGGGAAGAAAGGAAAATTCTAGAGCCGATAACAGAGTTGGGCATATTTGTGGGGTACACAAATACACCTCACAACTATCAGGTGTACTTTCCATCCCTCGGGATGACTATGGTCAGACAAGGTGAAATTTGATGAGGAGAAGGAAATGATGTGCTCTCTTGAGAGGGAGCTTCAGTTGCAACCTTATTAGGAGATTTGGATCCAAAGGAATAACCTCAGGAAGTTATGGAGCAGCCACAAGTAGAGGAGGAGAGAGTGGAGACATCCACTTAAGCAGAGATATCCAAAGAAGGAAGGAAGGGAACCAAGGAAGCTGAGAGATTATTATAGGGTGCTAGAGAGAATGTGGGAGCACCCATATCATAGTGTAGGTAGAGAAGGTCACTGGATCAATACACTGGCTACATGGCTATGATGAGCAAGATTGTAGAGACAAATCCATTCACATTTGAGGAAGTTGTATAGCAACCAATATGGGTTGATGCTATGGTAGAGGAATATGATTCCATTGTCAGAAACAATGTTTGGGAAGTGGTCCCTAGTCTAGCAGACAAATAAGCCATTGGTTCGAGATGACTTCACAAGGTAAATCATGCAGCATACGGGAGCATAGAGAAATACAAGGATAGATTTGTGGCCAAGGGGTTTTCTACAGTGGAGGGAGTTGACTATGAGGAGACTTTGCTCAAGTGGAAAGGTACTCATCCATCAGGTTAATTGTAGCACTATCAGAGCAAATTGGGTGGAAGATCCACCAGATGAATGTGAAACAACATTCCTCAATCAAGTTATTGAGGAGGAGGTGTATATTGAGTAGTTGAAGGGGTTTGAGACCTTTGATAGAGAGTCACATATGTGCAGACTCAAGTGAGACTTGTATGGACTTAAGCAAGCACCCTGTTCTTGGTATACCAGGATCGATAACTATCTCACTGATTTTCGGCTTCACCAAAAGTGAAGTAGATGCAAACCTTTATCACATTGTGGTAGAAGGTAAATGATTGATTATTGTGTTATATGTTGAGTACTTGATCCTTACTGGTGATGAGAATTTGATCAAATATTGCAAGGAGGACCTTGCAAGAGAGTTCGAGATGAAGGACATGGGACTCATGCACTATTTCCTCGGTTTGAAAGTATGACAAGGAGATGGGGAATTGTTTGTCTCTCAGGGAAAGTATGCCAATGAGATACTGAAGAAGTTCTACATGGAGATTAGAAAACCATTTGACACTCCTCTAGCAGGTAACTAGTGGAAAGAGGATGCCACTTCAGGTGAGGAAGTGAAGGCTACCATTTACAGGAAGCTTGTGGGTTCAACCATGTATTTGGTGAACACATGAACAAACATGTGTTATGCAGTTAACCAACTTAGTCAAACCATGTTTATGCCAACCAAACTGTATTGGAAGGCAACAAAGCATGTGTTTAGATACCTCATAGGCACTACGCAGTTTGGTCTTTGGTATTGACGGACAGAGGGAGTGAAGCTGCAAGGCTTCATAAAAGAAGATTGGGCGGGGAGCCCATCAGACAAGAAGAGAACTTCAAGAGGAATTTTCAGTGTTGGGTCAACAACAATTTCTTGGTACAACAAGAAGTAGATATCTATGACACTCATCTTAGCTGAAGCAGAGTACATGGCTGCAAGTCAAGCAACATGCAAGGCTATCTGGATGAGAAATTTTCTTGTTGGTTTATTTGGTCAGATGATGTATCCTACAATGATTTACTGTGACAATTAGCGCTGTATCAAACTCTCTGAGAATCCAATATTTCATGATCGATCCAAGCATATCAACATATGGTATCACCATCTATGAGATTGTGTGCAGAGGTAGATTATGTTGTTGCAATACATTTCGACAGAGGAACAAGAAGCAAATATTTTGACAAAGGCCTTTTCAAGAGGAAAAATCGAGTTCCATAGAAGAGAGATTTGGGTATCTGATAATCCATTTTTTGTTGAGAGGGAGTGTTGAAAATGCAATAAGAAATTCCTAATTTATTTTTCCCTTGATTAAATTAGGATCAATTCGAATTTCAATTTCAGCAGAATACTTGGAGGTAGTTAACTAAGGTGACATGGCTCTTGTCATTAAGTTAAATCAGTAATTTCAAGTTGGAGACACTTGAGTTTAGTTCTAAATGATTGATTGATAATTTGTAGTAATCTATTTTAGTTAATTTGAGTTATATTCAGTGTAACTAGTTCTCATCATCGATAGAACTAGTGGAGGTCTAATTAAGGGTGTGTAACTTTTTTCACACTGAGTGATCATCCAGTTAACTGATCAATCAACCTAAAATAATTGTTGCATGCAGATAATTCAAGTTACACGGTTGATATTGGAGTTCAAGGGCAGTGTACTATCAGTTGTAACCTATTCCAAGTTGTACAGGTCATGCATGCAGTCAGAGAAGGACCTATAGGAATTGCGCAATTGAGATTGAGGAATTTCCTAAATAATAGGGGGCTAATTCCCAAGGGAACAACACAAGGAAATAGGAGATTGGAGGCTCGAAATTTTGGCCAAGTATTGGCCAAGGTCGGTCAGTGTGGCAGAGGATAGAAGATATAGGTGCAGGTTGAGCTCAAGCTTGAGTAGAGCATATTGTATTCATCCAGATTCTTTGATTAGTGCAATACATATGGTAAGGGGTTTTGGGCAGTTTCTTTACCCTGGATAAATATTTGTGTATATGTCTTGAATCTTGATGCATGTTAATGATTTGTGTTCTCGATCATGAATTTACTTCTGCAGATCAGTAGAGTATCTTCTAGTCTTGTGATTTAGAAAATTTCATGCGCAATTTAAAATCTACACACTATTGGAGCTAGTGATGTTCGTTGTATTCATGTACCTTGGGACATTTACTTAATATTTGAAGCCTGATGACAAACAAGTTTTCATGCATGGTGTTGTAGGTTTTTCTATCACTTGTCGTACAAGTGCTTTAGAAGGTATAAATCCTCCTAGAGACGACCTCGAGGTTGAGAGGAGACTAGTGCCTAAGGAATATTGAAGAGAGGAGTGATTTTGAAGATTATATGAGGGATTTATGCTGCACTCCATATGTCACGTAATTGGAAAAAGATAATTAATGGGCTTCGTTCAACAATCCTTCATCAAGGAAAACTCAAGAAAATACATGGATCTAAATACACAAGGGGTAAATTTGGTTAATATCAAAGAGAAATATCGTGGTTTTGGTGGCCAATACACAACAATATGAAAATTAACATTGTTGTTGTAGTATAGGTGAATAGGAGGAAGAAAAGGATGGAAATAAATGCACAGGGCTAGACATAACACACAATCCTAGGCAACAATATCCAATAGAGATATGGAAGGGTGGGGATATGAAAATGCAGAAAGAGTGGAGCGCTAATTAAGATTCCAAGATCTATGCATCATGAATGCATTTGTCACCAAATACAATTAAGTAAATCTGTGCACATTACAGGTACATAAGTAAATATGTAGTTAACACAGGTACATTACTACTTAGCAAAATATATACAACCATGAATGAGAGTGATACCAACAACTTCATTACAATATTCCAGAGGAGGAAAGACATACATGAAGTGATAAACAAAGGGGAAACATATTGCACATTTCTCTAATTGGAATCACCAAAGAGTTTCATTAATCCTTCAAAATGAGTCCACATCACCATCCATCATTCAACAATTGTATCGCTCAAGCCCCTCATGAACAGGCAAATAGAACCAAAGTGGAACCCCTTTCTCTGCAAATAGAGGGCCTCTCGAATGCAGAATTTAGGAACCTCTATTAAGTCTTTCTTCCCTCTTTTTATAAGGAGATGGGAAGCTTTGAAAGAAGTTACAAAAATATATTAGCCTAAGCTCCAACTGTTTGATCGACTAGCTGTCTCGACGTGCAAAGGCCTACTGCCCAAATACTTACAAAAGATTTGATTCCTTCTTTAAAATGCAATAAATTATAGAATAAAAGCTAAAAGGAAAACTAAATGATGATTTGAGGAAAATATCTCCATGCCATTCCTGTTATGTCCTCTGATCAAGCCACATCTCTGCCACAATGATTTGGCAAGTTCACCTATCGCTTTCCGCTTTAACTGCTCGAACTTCCCACTTTCTAGAGCCAAGGGTGATCAACTATGGTGGCATTGATGGTGTTGTGGAATCACAACTTTCGATTCATCCATCACATAACTTCTATGTATTGTGCTATCGAGGCCTGATATACCCAGTAACATTGTCGTAATGCTATACCAGAGCTTATACCCTCCTGCATATTTTACTCTTAAAAACATTACAAAAAAAGTGAGTTTTGATGTTCCTTTAGCCCCCTTTCTGCATTTATCCTCATATGACCAGGGGCGATGACTAGGTGCTCAACCTTAAGGCACTAGGGCCTTTTTTTCACGTCTGGGGGCTATCCTTCCTTTGTCAAATTCTTTGCGCTCTTGGCTCTATAACTTCCTCTTGACCATGTGCCAGCCTGATATCGAAGCCCCTCTCGTCGATAGTTTCCAATTGGGGACATAACAAGAGAGTTGTGACATGCTCATCCTCCAATCGCTGATCTCTGATTATGATGTCATCATCTGCCACATGGCACCTCATGAGTGGTGACACGTGTCACCCTGATTTACCCCTTAGGCCCCCTCAAAATGCCATAACTAATTTCCACATGTCCTGTCATATCGCTACATCATGTTGACGTCAACAGGCACATGTCCTTATTGGAGTTAATCTTTGTGCCATCAGGTGTCCTTATCAGAGCCAATCCTGTGCCGCCACATGTCCTTATCAGAGCCAATCCTGTGCCACCACGCGTCCTGCTAAAGGAGAGAGGAAAGGGCATGTCCGCCCCTGGTTTTGTGAGGGAATCCTTTGTAAACCTTTATTTGAGTTCCCCGATGATTTTACATTATATCAGAACTTTATGCGATATCACAAATTTAAAAGGTTGTCACCTGTTCAAAATTTCTAATTTCTAATTGCGATGCGCCGATCTTGTGATGCTTCGATTTCCGACCGTCGATATGTGATGCAGCTCTGATGTGTGATTGTTATATGTGATCGTCGATCCACTTGGTGTCACTGATGTGTGATTGGCGATATGAGATCGCTGATATGCGATCACTGATATCAGACCTCCGATATTCCCTCTCTCTTAAGACTTGAATCCTTGAAACTTCAGAAGGCCATATCTTTTGATCCAGGAGTCCGTTTTTGGACTTTTACATATCATTGGAAATATTATTCAAAGAAATTTCCAATGGATAGGGTCAAATTTAGACTTTAAGTCCTTTTGAGGCTTGGAATATGTCTGCAAACTTCTATTCTCTTTTGCACTCTTTTGTCAACTGAAAACATATTTTGCAGTAGGTGACAACATTGGCTCCAACTGAGGTCAGTGCCTTGCTGGAAAGGTGTTGAGAACCTACAGACCAGTAGCCTTCACCATTGATCATGAAGTCAAAAATATAATGAATCTATAAAACCACAAAATATCCATGGAACTTTATTTGTTGGGAGTCTTTTCCTCACAATATTGAAATGTAGAAATATAAACTCTAAAACCTAGAAATTAAATGCTCAACTAATGAGCTTATTTATATACAAATCCTACTTATAAATAGGGCTCAGTTCACCCAAGTGAGGTCAACCTTCCAATGGTACCAGGTAAGCATTTGGGTGATGGATCTCATGCCTCCATGCTGCTAAAATTTAAAATTCAAAACAAGCATGCACCATGAGAACTATTCAAACAAAAATTTTGATATGTGGCCCCAACTTGATTTTTGATGCTCAACTCTTTTAATCTCATCCATGAAACTTCTAATGGGGCTGCGTTCTTGAAAAACAATGTATACAATAGGTATGTACCCCATAAGGACTTCAGACCAAAGATTTGACACATACCTTGGAATTGATGTATATTGTTGCACACCAAAGAAGGATGCCATGTAGTCAACTATTGGATCATGGAACCAATGAGAAAAAATTATAGCTGTCTCCCTTTCTTGAACAGTTTCTAGGGAGGAATCTTTCTGCAATAATAGCCATAAACATTGCTTGGCTCTTCAACTTTGGGATCCTCTTGATGGAGCTGTTGTTGGTAGTCTTCTCCCACTTGTTTGTAAGTACCCTTTGAACATCTACAACAGTCTCATCCTCCTCTAAATCATATGAATAATAAATCGAAGAATATTCATCAAATTTATTACTAGCTTCTTGAACTTGTTCTCCATTTGAAGGATGTGGATTGTAAATTGAAGCCTCTTTATTATCCTCCTGGTGAGCCCCCTCTTTTTGTGCATCTTCCCATGACTAGAACTGTTGTAGTCCTGCATTGCTCAACATCCCATTGGAGTCGTATGAATAATAAGAAGGAGAATCATACAGTTCAACAGAATAAGATCTCTGAGGGTTTCTTTGCAGCTTGATGATGTCTCCTTCTTCTCTTTATTGATCATTGGGTGATGCTTCTTGATGCCAATATATGTCTTCTTGGAGTGGAGCCCCACAAACATCTTCAGTAGGATCATTAACCTTAGAACTATTTTCAACATTAAAATGTGCACAACAATCTTCAAACAGAGCACCTAGTGGATATAATCTTTTGCAATAATGATTAAAGGCCATGTGAAATCTCTTTAAAGAAGATACGCTGCCATGAAGTATTGTTTTGTACCAAAACCTAAAATCTTCCTCTAAAGAATACATGAACAATTTCGTTTTCACATCTTCACAAACAATACCCTGTTGTTCCATGCATTCATGAAAATCCTTGAGGTGTTGGCCTGACCTTCTATCTGTGTTTCCATTGATTATAGGCAAATAGGTATACCATTCATGAAAATCAGGGACATGATGGGGATAACCAACAATAGAAGAAAAATCCAATGGGGAAAATTTGTTGGCCAAGAACGCAGGAATGGCCATTTTTAAAACCCCTTTAGGTGAGTGATATGAAGTTGAAATGTAGGGGAAGTTTTCTGTTGTTTAGCATAAGAGCGAGTATGAGGTCTCTTGAAATCCAGGATAATCAAATAAAGATATAGACAGTGGTGTCACCATGGTGTTTACAATAATATTCAAACAATGGAGTCACCAGGGTATTTACAATAAGATTCAAACAATGGAGTCGCCAAGGTGAGAGATATTCAACCCACATTTCCCTTGCTCACCCAACAGAGGGAATGGAAAATTGTCGTACCTAGGGAAAAATATTCTAATTCGTTCCCCGACAACGACGCCAAAAAGATGTAGCTTGTTTTATCACCTGTTGCACAAGTGCTTCAGAAGATATAGAAGCCTCCTAGTGACAACCTCAGGGTTGAGAAGAGACGAGTGCCTAGGGCATCTTAAAGAGGAGAGTGCTTTTGAAGATTATATGAGGGATTTCTGTTGCACTCCATATGTCACGTAGTTGGAAAAAGATAATTCAGGGGCTTGGTTCAATAGTCATTCATCAAGTCAAACTCAAGAAAATACATGGATCTAAATACACAGGGGGTAAATCTGGTTAATCTCAAAGAGAAATGTCTTGCTTTTGATGGTCGACACATAATAATAGGAAAATTAACATTGTTTTTGTAGTATAGGTGAATAGGAGGAAGGAAAGGAGGGAAATCGATGTAGAGGGTTGGACACAACACAAAATCCTAGGCAACAATATCCAACAAGGATATGGAAGGGTGAGGAGATGAAGATGCAAAAAGAGTGAGCACTAATTAAGGTCCCAAGCTCTATGCGTCATGAATACATTTGTCACCAAATAACATTAAGTAAATCTGTGCACATTACAAGTACATAAGTAAATCTATAGTTAACACAGGTACTGATACTACTTAGTAGCAAATATACAACCACGAGTGGGAGTGATACCAACAACTTCATTACATTATTTCAGAGGAGGAAGGACATACATGAAGTGATAAACAAAGGGGAAACATATTACACATTGCCCTGATTAGAATCACCAAAGAGTTTCATTAATCCTTCAAAATGAGTCCACATCACCAGTCTATTTACATTCAACAATTGTATCGCTCAAGCCCCTCATGAACATGAAAATATAACCAAAGTTGAACCCCTTTCTCTATAAACAGAGGGTCTCTCGAATGCAGGATTTGGGAACCTCTATTAAGTCTTTCTCCCCTCTTTTAATAAGGAGAGGGGAAGCTTTGAAAGCAGTTACAAAAATATCTTAGCCTGAGCTCCAAGCATCTGATCATACTAACTGTCTCGACGTGTGAAGGCCTGCTGCCCAAATCATTACAAATGATTTGATTCCTTGTTTAAAATGCAAGAAATTATAGAAGAAAAGAGAAAAGGAAAATCGAACGATGATTTGAGGAAAATATCTCCACTCCATTCTTGTTATGGCCTATGATCAAGCCACGTCTCTGCCATAATGATTCAGCTAGTTCACATATCTCTTTCCGCCTTAATCACTCAAACTTCCCACTTTTAGTAGAGTCAGGGGCAATCAACTGTGGTGGCCTTGGTGGTGTCGTGGAATCATAGCTATTGATTCATCCATCACATAAATTCTCTGTATTACGCCATCGGTGGCTGATATACCTAGTAACACTTTCGTAAGGAGAATGCACCCGGGTATTTGTAGCGTGCGGGCTACAAGAAGTGAAGGACAGATTCACGCAGTGAGAATTGGAGTGATCACGGATTTCACATGGGAGAATAGAGTTCAAAGAAGCTATGAAGTATGCAGGATGAGATGGTAGGATTTTCGACGGCGTAGAATTGGCTACATCGGGATTGCCTTGGATTTGGTCAGGGTACGTCCTGAAAAAAAATGTAGGTCTCAAGATATGGAATATTATCACAAATCATGAGGAGGATCATGGGAGGAATTGAAAAAGATCCTCATTGTTACAGAGGATATTTCCTTTTGGTCAGATACATGCTTGACCGATGAGTTTGTCTACTTCTCGATTTATGGTGCGAAGAATATGAAAAAATTTAAAATCCTGAGTTTGATTGATCATAGCTTGACATCTGCTGATGGTTTGCTGTATGAAGATGTTGGAGGCTTTTCACTTGCTGATCATTAAACTAATAATGATAGCATAATCACCAAAGATCAAAGCTTTCATGATTCCATGGATTTGAAGTTGGAGTATGCCTTGATAGAGCGCCAAAGCCTTTGCTTTGTTATTTGAAAGGTTCCCTAATCCCCACTCAAAGGTGACTAAGGGTTCTCCATTGGGTTTGTAGATAACTCCCCCTGCCCCTGCCGCTCCTGGATTTGACTTGGAGGCACTGTCAAAGAAAAGGGAATGAGAGCTGCTGTGGCGAAGCCATTTATTGAATTCATCCTGCTTAAATCTTATTTTCTAGTTGTGGCTGAGAGTGCTATTTAAGTTGCTGTAGATGCTTGCTGTTGGAAGGATGCTAAACTTGTCTATCAAACTCCTGATGAAGTCTCTTTCTTCAACACAAAGACTTGTCATGTCGATTTTCTTTGTGCTCTTGGCTACAATAGTTTCTATTGCAAGGCTTTTAGCCTTGCTACAAAGTTGCCTGGTTAAGGTCTCTTGATCTTTAAAGACCTTGCTGTTTCTAGCAATCTAGATTTTCCATAAGAGAGCATAAGGGAGGGCATGCCACACCAGCTGGGTTGAGCCAAGTGGATCCCCACTTTTGAACTTTTCTTTTCATTTTATCTAAAGTTGTTTCCCAAACTTCAGATCTTGCATTTCCTATACTCACTAGCATTCCCAAATAGTTGAAGTGGTCCCAATTTAACTTGCAAGGCACCTCAAAGATGTTGGCTATGTTTTGGAGCGTTTGAGCTTAGGTGTTCCATCCATATATACGACTTTTGAAATGATTATCATTTCCCCAGAATATCTCATGAATTTATCTAATAAAGATTTGAATCTTCGAGCTATGATTGCGGACGCCCCTCCTATCAATAAGGTATCATCAGCAAATTGGGAGTGGTTGATGTTTTTAACTCCATCTTCAAATTTGATGCCAGTGATGAGACCTGCCTACTGCTTATGATCAAGGGCGCAAATGAAGGACTCAGCCATTAAGATAAATAGGTAGGGGGAAAGAGGACAACCTTGCCTTAATCCTCTTGAGGATTGAAAGGCAGGGCCAGGCCTGCCATTGATAAGGGGGGCTATCCAAGGACTAGAGATACAAGCTCTTATGAGTTCAAGAAAACAAGAAGTGAAGCCTATTTTTTGAAGAACAACGAAAATAAAGGAGTGCTTGACCTGTCAAAAGCATTTGCCAAGTCCAATTTCAGGATGAAACCCTTTTCATTCCTAGAGTGGCTTGAGTGAATGGCTTCATGTACTAAGAGAATGGAATCTGAAATTTGCTTATTTGCCATAAAGTCACCTTGGTTTTCAGAGATTAGCATTGGCAATAGAGGTTTGAGTCGGGAAGCAAGGATTTTTGTGAAGATTTTATAGGAAGAATTGCATAAGGATATGGGGCGGAAACGAGAAAAATTAGAGGGATGGTTCTCCTTTGGGATGAGGGCTAAGTGGGTTGAATTTGTATAACCTCCCAATTTATTTTTTCTCTGTATCCATTTAAAATATTTGATGACATCCTTTTTTATAGTTTCCCAGTGCTCCCTATAGAAACAAATTGGAAAGCCATCCGGCCTTGGTGCTTTGTCAGGCTGGAGGCCCCAAATAGCTCCCTTGATTTCTTCTTCCTTTATTTGTTCGGTCAACTTTTCATTTATTTCTGCTGCAATATTATTTGGAAAATGCTGTAGGAGATCAGCGTAGTTTTCTTCCTCCCCTGATTCAGTTAGGAGCTCTTTGAAGTGTTCCGAGGCAACGTTTTTGATAGCAGCTTGATCATTATGTTGAGTGTCTGCGTTATCTGTGATAGCTGTTATATTATTTCTAATTTGTCGAACTGTGGCTTGCTTATGAAAAAATGTTGTGTTACTGTCTCCGCTCTTCAACCAAATCTGCCTTGATTTTATTTGCCATTTTTCTTCCTCTTCTCTTCTGATACTATATAACTGACTATAAAGATTTTCTTCCTAGTTTTTTTCAGCCTGATAGTATTCTTGTTTTTCCATTGTATAGTGGAATTCTTCGATTTTAGCTTTCACATCTCTTTTCTTTACTTCTAGTTCTTTATAATGAGTTTTTGCCCAATCCTTGAGTGCATTCTTTACATTCCTGAGTTTGCTTTCCCAAATAAAACTTGGAGAGCCTTCAACGTGCTATCGCCAAGTTTGTTGGATCAACTCTTTAACTGCCACAATGTCATTCCATAAAGGGCTGTATTTGAAAGGGAGAGGGCCCAGGGGGCAGTGAGATTCAAAGGTTAAAGCAGTGGGGTAATGGTCTGAAGCTGCAAAAGGGAGGATGGAAGCGTTGACAATTGTAAAGGTGGAAAGAAGGGACACATTTACCAGGATTCGATCAAGCCTTTCCATAATATTGCTTCTCCCCAACTTGCGATTACTCCAAGTGAATTTGCGATTCTTTGGAATTATATCAACAAGGTCACCATGTTGCATTACATTTTCCAACTGGTTTCTAAAAGGATCTGGGGTGAAGCTGCCTCCACGTTTTTCATTAGCATGCAAGATGAGATTTAAGTATCCACCTAAAATGATGTTGTTGTTATCTTCTTCTGCTATGTTATTGTTGAGGGAATCCCAACAAACTTCCTTATCCCTATAATGATTCAGAGCATAAACATTGTAGATTACAAGCTGTTGACTGCTTGTAGTGTTCTGCAAGGCAATCTTGATCCAATGCTGTTCTACTGTTTCTGTTGTATTGTTCCATTCATCTTGAAGCGAGAGCATAGCAATTCCTCCTAAGGCTCCTCTGGAATCAAAATACATCCTTCGTGACACTTATGCTGTTCAATAATATCGTTCATTTCTAGTTGTCCCTGCTTTGTTTCTTGAAGTAAAAGAATGTTTGGTCTCTCTTGTTTAATAAGATCTTTTAAGGCATTTGATTTGGAGGGGTGCCCTAATCCCCTGCTGTTCCATGAGAGATTTTTCATCATTTCAGGTGAGAGATGCAAGGAGTTGCTCTCCCTCCTTGGTCCTTGTTTGCTTTTTCCTTGTCTATTTATCCTTGGATATAGGATTCTATGGGGTTTTGGAAACCCAATGCTATGTCTTTTTGCGCGTTTTCATCTCTGTGCTGTTTGGCAAACTTTCTTCCAGGCTTCTTTTGGTTGTCTAGAGTGGAACCATGCTCCTTAGAATTGCTTCCAGTGATGCTGAGAGGGGGGGGATCAGACGGGAGGGAAGAGGAGATGATTTGGGGGAGGGGAGAAAGGGGAGGGTTAGAGTGTATCATGGGAATAGGGGATTCCTTAGGAAGAGAGAGGATGTGAAATGGATTGGAGGAAGGAGAGGAAGAAAGGGGATCCGACTGGCGATCAAAAAAGAAGGGAGGGTGGGGAGAAGAGGGGGGATGAGATGAAGGTGGAGGATTGTGGGGAGGTCGAGAGGATGGGCCAGCTTCATGAGATGGTTTAGGATTAGGGGCTGCCTTTTTTTTTTTAATGGTTTCCCATTGCTCTTCTTGTGGAGTGTTTTCTACATTAAGAAGTTTAGTGCAACGATTAGCAAAGTGGTCGTATTCGTGACATACCTTGCACTTGAAGGGGATGTGCTCATAGTCAAGTTGCTGAATGTGAGTCCAATTGCCAACCTTGAGCTTGATGGCTTCTGGCAGGCCTTTACCCAAATCAACTTCTACACAGATGTGAGCACATGCCTGCATGTTGTCTTCAGGTTTGCTCTGATCGATATATTTCCCTACAATATTCCCAATAGCACACACTGATTCATCTCCCTAGCAGTGTAAGGGGAGGTGAGGAAGCCGGACCCAAATAGGAACTGCATTAGGAATGTCAAGCTCCGGGTCAAAGTCTAGGGTCCATTTATTTAGATATAATCCTCTGGAGTCCATGAAGTAAGGCCCGTTACGGAAGACTAAGTCCTTGTCTTCCTTTGTCTCAAAATGAAATGTAAAGTATCCCTTTCCACAAAATCTGATAGAGATTTTCCCTTGAGTTTTGTCTGACCAGTTCCTTTCCACCCACCTCTGAACTATTTTAGGAGAGGGCCAGAGTCCTGGAAATTGTCCAATAAGTCCTTTTTCTGCCAAGGCAAGGGCAGCCATTCTGGGCAAGGTTGGAGGAAGAGATACTTCCTGCAACCCATTAAGTTTTTTCACAAACTTCGAAACTGTGGGCCGAGTTCGCTGAGGAGGCAAAGATTTAATTAGGGTGGAGAATGCATGCTGGAGAACTGCCTCCTCCGGTAGAGCCTCCGGAGGGGCCATGCCGAGAGGCCGAAGATCAATTCAAAACACAGGTAGCAGGTCGCGGCGGGAGCAGAGTTGCGCGCGCAGTCCAGTCCAAACTCCCGGAATAAGCCTTTATATAGTTATAGTTTTACTAATACCTTTATGTTACTATTTATTTAATTAATTCCTATATGAGAATTATCTTTTGGTGAAATATTATTAATATTATTCCTTGTAATTCTAATATTATTACTTTGTATTTATTATATTTTAATATATTATTTTTTACCTTTTTCCATTAATTTTTCTTTTATGATTTGTCCCCTAATGGCTATTTATTTTGCCTTTTCAACCTTTCCCCTTTAATTCTTAGTTTTTTCCCTATTTATTCTTTTCGCTGGATTAGATTTTCTTCATCTATCCACCCTGAATATGAACCATATTGGTTGCTTTAAAACATCGACAATTCAAAATATTTATGTGATGGATCGGAAAATATATCTCAAATTAACTATACCCACACAATCTTACATTCATAAGAGTGTTCCATTTGGGTATAACCCATAGTGATGAATCAAACCTAGAAAATTTGTTTACATTAGCCTTTGGAAAATAATGTCGTGATTTGTGATTCTGAAAGTGTGGGTAAGGGTTATCCTGAATCAACATGTCTATGGTCTGCACTTCATGGGCTAGGAATTCCTCCTTAGTTGGACCAATGTTTGGATGTAACATATTTTCATTCAAGTGGGCATCTAATAGCCTTAATATTTCACCTTGTGAATTCATTGTTTCATTCATGGTATTGAGTACTCAATGCTAGCAACCTTGTCTTCTAGAGATTGGCACTACATAGGTTGGGCCCGCTGATGATTCTCTAAGTTGGCCATGCCATGATTCTATACCATGGGACCACTAAATATTTTATGGAAGGGTTATTCTCCACTTATCTCACTATGATCAATGACTTAGAGGGAGATTATACCGATATGCCTTGAATCATTATATTATTAGGTCCACATGGAAAGGGTTACTCAAGAGGCATACCCATTTGATCAACACAGCTAAAAATATATTTTGGGATAGGTTCCCATGATGGTGTTGGTAGGTGTTGATGCCTCGAAAATCGCTGCAACAACATTGGGGGATAACCACCCGGTCCGGACCTTAGTACAAATCCTTTTCCGTTTGGGATGGTGGCTCCAACTGGATATAACGGGACCAGTTTCCCGATAATGAATAAAGGGGGTGGATGAGTGACGGGTTGTCTGTTCTAATGATAGGCGGATAACTTAATCTATAAAAAAAAAACGAAAACTAATACTAATCCCGGGAACAACTATTCTTTTGAAATGCAACGTTTAATAATCTTTGTCTATTGACAGGTATGTAGATGACTCTGTAAAATAAACATAGATATTCAATCATTTAAAGATTACTTCATCTAAATAGTTAAACAAAGTGATTAACACAAAATTACTTCATTTATCATTTATATCACCGATACATATATGATTGAAAGAAAAGCATGCTATAAACAGCCAATAGTGGGATGCATAAAGGATGCTGTTAAAACACATATATAAGCGATAATAGCAAGAGCGATCAAATGACAATTCATATAATAAGAATGAGTCCAGACATAGATAGTAGTACCATATGAGCTGCTAATCAATCCCAATATCAATCACTATTTGAGATTCTTCCTTCAACGCAGAATGTTTTCAAACAAAGACAGTAGTGCACATTTGTATAAAAGCTTTCCTTATCAAAATCAGAATGATTGGTCCAGTTTCATAAAAGAATATCCCTGAAGTACAATAGTGCAACTTCAGGGTTTAAGTCATATACAAAACTTTACGACCCTTTCTAAATGCATGAAAGGGTCTATAAATACTACTAAGCTAAAAAAAAATCTATGAAACAAAATCCTACTAAATTGGTATCAGTAAATGCGATCTATTTCTCAGGGGCGATCTGGCAGTCGGCAACGTGAATCATGACTCAGGTTGTTTGCCTTTAAACCTGAGCTGGCTTATCGCAAGCATCGGCTCCACTTCTGGTGGTCTGTTGAGGCGCAAAATGAATTGGGCAGCGAAGGTGGCATCCTGAATGTCGGGTATAATATACCCGACAGCATCCGTAAGGAATTTCAAGACAGCTCTTTGGCTGTATGGCTTGATTAAGAAGAACCAATAAGCATCCCATGTTAAACTGTTGATTCCAGCGATTAATCTTCCGTTTTTCTCCAGCTCCGAGTAGCATGAGTGCTCCAACATCTTTGTCGTTGTTAATTGACCTGGAGTACATTGGGAAATCATATTAGACAAATAAAGCGTATTATTTACTAATTCAACCAAATTTCCAGTGGTTGCTTTGCATCTGAAAATTGCTCTTTCTGCCTTCATTAGCTATGATTGCCATTCTGTGAATAATATTTCTTTGTGCGATTCCAGAATTCTCGGTAGATTAGTTGCCTGGCCTTGATCGGAATCCTGCCATTCTATAAAATTTTTCAGTGTTTCTTCGGCCTGATCCAAATCGGTCCTTGCTTTTTCTACCTTTTCGCTTATGGATGCTACTAAGTCGCATAATGGTTCTGCTTGTGTAATCTGCTGACATAGGAGCTTAACCTGATTAATCAATCCTTTGTTTAATTGAAATGCCTCTGCTTTAAACTCATCTACCTGCAGGAGCTTTTTCGTTTGCTCAAGTTGAGCTGATAATTGAGCGATCTGCTCATCTTTGGATTTTAGCATTTCCTCAGTTGATGTTTTTAGTTGCGCCAATGCTGCCGATATCTCCTTTTGCTTTTGGACTGCGCTATCGTCAATCCTCTGTTTTTCTTCCTGCAATTACTTAGTCAGCTGATTGTTTATTTGTTGCTGTACTAGCAATTTCTGTTCCTATTGCTCTGCCTTCTGTTGCGCTTCCGATGATTGTACCTGTAGCGAAAAGATGTCCTGATCTTTTGTCTTTAATAAACTGCTCACCTCCGATGCTTTATCTATTGTCGCCGCCAAATAAGCTCCAACATATTGCGATAGCTTTGTCAAGTCATCGGAGGGGTCAAATTCTTCTTTCCATACCACATTGCCTGTTACTATTAGTTCTGGGAATAAAGAAGGTTGATCAGTCCTTCTCCTCTTCCTCTGTCGTTTCACTACAGCTTTATGCTTAGGGCTATAGAAGACATCCAAGGGAGGAATCTCTTCTATTTGTAAAATTATTTCGCCCGATGGATCCTTTCGGATTATTTCCGCTTCCTTTAATTTGGGTGGGTCGTTGGTTTCACCTGAAACCTACTTTGAAGTCGCTTCCTGTGTGTTGCCTTCTTTTGAAATCTCGTCATCTTTAGAGCATTCCAGATTGCCGATAATCGAATTAAATTGCTACCAT
>APFE030584470.1:72456-95765 GCA_000404065.3 Pinus taeda
ACAAGTACGCAGGTACAGTGTGTTTTGAGTGCATACACGCAGGCAAGGTAGAGAGAACCTGCGTACCCAGAGATAAAAATGTTTTAAAGTGACTTTCTCTCTTTTTGAAGTTTGACATGAAGAGCAAAGGTTTGAGGCTTGACAAGGAGGACAAAATGGCTATTTAACTGCAGATAGCCATGGTGACAAATTTCAGTGTAACAAGTTTCTTCATTTATCTGTCGATCTTGTTTGAGTGTCTGGGTTTCTTCATCATTTGTGGGACCTGTATTGTCATTGAAGATAATATAGGAGTCTATGTCAGAATGGACAGAATATATGGGAAAGTTTTGAGGTTTTCCTTCACTGCTGACCATGTATTTCATGAGTGACTCTTTATATAGCCTCTTGGGTTGACGAAAGACTGAGATGGTGGCATATGACATGTCTAATTGTAGGGAACCTTGGAGTTTAGCAACTACAACATCCATTAGAATTGTTTTATTTGGGTACTAGACCAGTGAGACACAAAGATCTTTTATTAAGCCTAAACATTTGTCTTGGCTAGATTCAAATGAAAACAGGTCCTTATAAGGTCTCGTAATGTCTAGGTTGAGCCTCTCCATCACTGATTTAGGCATAAGGTTGTGAGAGGCGCCTGAATCAAACATTGCATTGTGTAGTATTTTATCATGAATATGCAAGCTGACATAGAAAGGTAAGATCCCTGTAACTGCTGTCTTTCCATCAACCTCTGGACCAAAAAGTAATTCTGGGGTGTCATCCAACACATTGACACTATCTTTATTACGAGTAAGTTGAAGGGACTTCTTCATTTGTTGTTTGTAGATGTCATGCTTGGCTAATTCTGAAAGAGGAATAGCTATCTTCAATTTACCAATTTCAGCTTCTAAGTCAAAAGGTCTTTCAGATTGGATCTTGGTATTGTGGGTGACAACCTTTTCCTTGTTTATTAAGTTTTCTTCTTGATTCTTCTCTTGATCTTGGGGCTTATCCTTTTTACTCATCTCTTGAGGATTATTGCTTGGATTAGGCTGCAAAGGTGGTGCAACCATTGGCTGTTGTTTTGAGGGAAATAGTTTAGTTACTTCTTCAACGGTTACCTCATTTGTAACTGGATCAGTTTTTTCATGTGGTTCTGTGACTATGGCTTTTTTGGGCTGCAGGCTATCCTTTGCCTTTTCAGGGTGTGTTATATTTACAGTTCTGCTTCTTAGATTGTACTGCTTATGAACTTCATAAACAGCTGTGTCATAACCTTGCTTAAAGTCAAATGACTCACCTGACTTGGTTTGGAACAGTTTAATGTCATCAACTTCATGATCTTCTTGACTCAGAAAAACTTGCTGCTCATCATTCAGGCCCATCAGGTTAATGTGGGTATCATCTACTTGCTCATTCGAAGTGGATGCTTCAGTATAGTTTTCCTGGAATGGAGGTCTTATCTCTAGATCAGAACTGGCCTTGCCAACGTTTGGGTTTTGATTTCTCCTAAAATTGGGATTCCTGATAGGGTTATTTTGTGGTGCTTCCCATGATGACTTTCTCTCGACTGATTCTACTCTGTCACCCAACCTCTTCATACCAGTGAGTATTGCATCCAGTTTCTGATCAAAGGCTGAGGGTTCTTCTTTGAAGGTGGTTCTCTTTTCCAATCTTGCCCTGTTCCTCTTGGCAATTAGGTTAGCCTCTACTGTGACAGCAACGTTTTGGGCATCCTCAAGGATTTCAGGGGCTCTTTCCTTCAACTGATATGCCATATCAAGGTCAAAACCATCAAGAAATTTGTACAAAGCTAAATCAGGAGGAGGTCTTAAGTTCTGTGGTATTGCGTTATATACATTGTTGAATCTTGCACAGTACTCCAAAACAGTCTCCTGAGGACCTCGTTTAAGTGTATCATATTCACCTAGTATGTGTAATGGATCTTTCTTCTTTTCCCATCTATTAGTAAAGGCTTGGTAAAGCTCATCAGGGGTTGTTATGGTATTTGCAGTGAGTGATCTAAACCAGGTTCTTACATCACATGTCAGGCTCTGAACAAAAATTCTCATTCTCACACTGTTATCATCAATTTCATAGTTCTCAAAATGATCCTACATCCTTCTGGCATGCTGAATAGCTGTGAAAGGGCCAGTGGAGTCAAAGTATGAGATTTTAGATTGGTAGTCATGAGGCAGGGCTGCAGCGTTAGCAGGTAACTGCAGGGGTGCATATCTACTAGCCATATTTGTAGGGTTTATAGGATTGACAGGGATAAACGGGACAACAGGAACTATTGGGATAACAGGGGTAATAGGTATGGCAGAGACTACAGTATTGGTCAAGGGAGTATGTGAAGTGGATGAAGGTGTGAAAGGAGGGCTTTGAGATGTGGATGGTGAACTTGGGGAACCAGGGGTAGATCTGAATAGAACCTTGATTGGAGTGGGAACAGGGTTAAGGAAAACTATCTCAGGGCTCAAGTGAGAAGGTTTTTCCTGTTTTTTCCGCTTCCCAATGTTTTTAGGGATTGTGTTAGGGTTTTCAAAAACGGTTGGTGGGTTAGGGTCAGGATTTGATGTCGTATACCGTTGATTCTTATTGGGAGCCAGTTTCTGAACTTGTTTTTTTTTTTTGAGTATTTTTAGAATTTTCTTGTATTTGCAAGGGCAAGACAAGATTTTGGAATGGCTGTGTATGTCTCAAAGCTAGTATGAAGATAGACTGAAGCATCTTTTATGTAAACTTGTTAATGTAAAACAGAAACAGTTTTGAAGGCTTCCTGGCTAACATTCAGACTTCACCTGTAGCTTTAGGAAATATACAACAATTAGAAAATCCTGAGGTTGTTCCCCAGTGGAGTCGCCATTTATGTTAACACGTAGGTTGTTCCCAATGACATCCAAGGGAATACGACCGGGGTAACCACTAACCAACCTTTGGATTATAGGTTCTAGCCTACCTATAATCAGAGAGGGCTCTCTCTTTAAGTTTAAGTTATGAGTTGTGAAGATTTTAGGCTAGTTAAGAGTTTTAGTTTTCTGTTTGAGACTTTGGTTGGTGAACTGTTGTTGTAAGAAGGGCATGAAGTGTGCAGAAAATGCTAATCCATTGGGCATATGGAGTCATAAATGTGAGATAGTTCTGGTGCTTATGATGGAGAAAGTTTTACTGCAAGGCTAGATGGCTATTATTAATATAATTTTCCGATTAGTGAGTGAAACAATGGGAAGTGAAGTTATAGACAGTGTGATACCAATTTGAACAACAATTTCTACTTAGTAGCATAAATGAATTACTAAATAGTGACTGTGAGATATTCAGGGATTATTGGAGTAGTTAAGAATTCCAATTTAAACAGCTGAAGTTATAGAAAACATTTATAGTGAAGATAGATTGAGATCAGGGTGTCTCCATGGACAAATCCTGAGCTATTCTTTTTCTTTCTTTCCTAGATTTAGAACAACATATGAGAGTCATGAGCTAAAACAAATAACAGAACATTAACAGAGATAGAGAAACACTTATTATATTAAGCCATAACACTAGAATCCTGTAGCATTCAGTGGTTCCAACACAGCATGCACTAATAAGCCTCAATTCCTGTAAAACTCCAAGCTTTATTTACATCATCCTTCTGAAGTTACAGCCGAGTTCTCATTTCTTCATAAGAGAACAACAAAAACCAACCCCTTGAAAGTTTATGCGAGGGGGAATATATACAATAGGTTTTACAAAATATCTGAATGCTTAGTCATTTGATAGAATAACTACGCTCACCAACTTTACAAAATAGCATATAAGAAAGTTATTGCTACTGGGAATGTAAGATAAATGGTCTTTAATGCTGTCAGGACTCTTCTTGACCTTTGGAGGACACTGAGTCGGTTGAGCATTCTGCTTTAATGCTGAATGATGTGTCTTTAGATTCTGTCATGCTGTAGCTTTCTCGGCCTTGTTATCTGTAGCTGTTATTGTTGCTTTTGGTGGCCGAGTCTTCCTACTGAGTTGGCTCATTCCACTTTGTCCAGTCATAGTGTATGCATCATACTTTCCGAATATGATGACTTATATATGTCGATGACAAAACTCTGATGAAACCTCCTGCTTATAATAATAACTGTATCATTGAAGTCCACCATACCTGTGTAGGCAATTGATGCCTCAAAATTGCATCTAAGGTCTCATCTGCCTCTATGTATTTGTAGAAGTTCGGAGGCACTTCAAACAAATGGTTGATCTCATTCATAATAAAAAACAAATTCTCTATTCTATCATAGAGACTTTGCCCAGATGCTGGCCCTGTTACCTGTGAGTTGCTTGCTCCTTGACTGATCTGATTGGTGGCAAATGTGTTCACCCTTTTTGCATAAACCTCATGTGATAGAAGTTTCCCTGCACTGTTGAGCAAGCTAGGAAGACCTCTACCCTATAATGCTGCAAACTTGTCCATGAACTTGTTGACCTCTGTTTGCATGTCCTGGCTTCTCCTATCCAATGTCTGCACCAGGCTTTTCAATGTGAGGACCCTCTTTATCAGCTGGATAGTTTCTGTTCTGTTGGAGATCCCAATTGCTGCCAGCTGAGGACCTGTCCAGTTATTAAGCACATTAATCATTCTGCTGGCTATCTCAAGCATACTGCCTAGAGATGCCCTTGATCTATGGACTTCCTTCTGAGCCTTGCCTATGAGCTCCATTTGCTCATGGATAGTCTCAATGTATTGCCACTGATCAGTTATTGATTGGCTAATGTGGGTCCACAAAACTTTCCTAATCTCAGCTACCACTTTGTCAAGGGTGAGCTCTTTCTCCAGCTCCTTTATCTTCTCTTTGAGAGCTTTTATTTCTCTCCCTTTATCAGCCACATTCTGCTTGGATTTGTCATATTTTTCATTCAGCTTTGCCAAATTCTCCTTGGCTCCATTCAGCTCTGCCATCTGGGCTTCAAGGACCTTGATCTCACTCATCATTTTCTACATATCGAGGCTCTGAGCCTGCTCTGTAGTTGGTGCTGGTGCTGATGTTGATGTCGATGGCACTGCTTGCTCTGTAGGAGGAGCAGTAGTCTTTGGGGGCTCCTCAAGGTTTATAACCTGTGGGGGGGGCTGAGAAGTCTGGCCTCCCTCCTTTTTCCGTAGGGCTGCCTGTAGTGCAGCCTCTGTGTCCTCCAACTTCCCTTCTGTCTGCAGTAGATGTTTGTGTAGTGCTACCAGCAATATAGATACCTCTTGTTCTTTTCTTTGCTGAGCAACCTCTTCTGTTTGGGGGTGAATGGTTGCTGGGAGCTTTACCTTCTTTCTTAGGGCTGCAAGGCCTACATCTCATATTTTCAGCAGTGATTGTATGGCTTTTGGATCCTTGGGGTCATGCCCAAGCTCTATAATTATATCCTCCAAAGACTTGATTTTGTTGTCTTTGGCCTGAGAGGATGCCTTCTCCAACTCATGTTGGGCAGCTGTATTATTTAGGTTGTTTTCCAACCTATTAGCCAACATTGTTTTGTCTGCCAATGTTGCATAGACCATCTCACCCGTTTGATTGTGAAGTTCTATTTGATCCATAGGCTGGATGTCTTTGGCAAGAACCTCAAGGTTGGTTCTTATATAGTCTGCAGCTAACTCTGGCTGCAGCATGGTGGGCATGAAATGACTCATGGTCATTTTCCCTTCTGTGATGTCATAGGCTGACATAAGCCTTTGTTGATTGGTAGGGGCCATCTTCAACAACTGGTTGTAAATTTGGAGCCTGAGTGGCTCATTTCTCCTCTTGATATCAATAAATTGTTTCTTGATGCCTGCCTTTGCTCTCCTTTGATGACTTGAGGAGCTGACCTCTCCTCCAAGGGTTCTCTCTTGTTCCTGCTGAAAGGAACTGGCAGATGCCTCCATACTTGGTGGGCCCATTCCCAACGATTGCCCCATAGGCATTTCTTCCTCAAAGAGGGGATTTAATCTCTACCTTCTCTCCCCTTGATTTGTGGACGTGGTGAGGGGAGTCTCCTGCTCTCTGTCCCTCTTCTTTCCTTTTTCCTCCTTTTGTGGAGTTTGAAGCATTGAGGCCTCCACTGTTTTTTCTTACCCAGAAGGCATATTTTCTTGAGCCTGTTGCTCAGTAGGTGTTGGAGCTTCAACCTTTTGTTCTTACTGTATAGGCTGCCCCTCTTCTTGATGTTCTTCTTGCTGCTCAGCCTCCTTGTCTGCCCACTATTCTGTTTGTTGCTCTGTCCTAGATGGTGGCTGTTCCTGCTCCACCTGCTTGCCTTTATCCTTGTTTGTTTCCTATTGGGCAATTCCGGCTGCTTGCTGCTAGGCTGTGGAAGATGAGGCAGCTGCTCCAATTTGCCTTTGACAGGAGGAAAAAACCTGTCCACAAGTTTCCAAGTCAGCCTCCTTTTCAAGATTCCTCGCTTCTCTTTGTAGCATTTGCTCTCTACCAATTGGTTCTTCTAGGGTGCCCTCTTTCCAGCTTAAAGCATTAGCATACTGCTCAATATGAGGCAGTTTCACGTGAACGTAGCCACCCAATTTATATTTTATCCTTCTGAGGGAAATGAAGTGATTAGGGTCATAAGGCACCCATTTGAAGCTGGTTTGTAGTCTGAGGGTCTCTAGGATCAGGTCAACTTCCTTCCATCCTTCCTCCCTTTTATTGTACAGAAAAGGGCCTAGTTGATTTCTCACCTTAAGTTGCACCTTCTTGTTTTTACTTTGGAAATGGACAAAGTCTGCATTTCCAAACTGCCTAAAGTACTCTAGAGCGAAGAGTCTCATAGGGACATATCTTGGCAGCCTATAAGGACTCAACTCACAACCATATATTCTGTTAACTGTACGGTGTTGGTAAAAGTACCAATCACCAATGCTGTAGGCCTTTGATAGGTGAAGAATTCTTTGCATTTCCTCTGTCAATTTGGGAGGAGGGACACCCAATAACAAGGTCATAGCTGGATGGATGAAAAAGTCAATGAATTCACAGTAGATGTAAGGTGAATAAGCTAAATGATGGCAGATTGAAGACCAAAACACTATAGACCTTGGGCTTCCCTTGGCATTTAGTTTCTTGAGAGGGACAGGGAAGGCATCAGGCTGATAGAATAAGAATAAATGATAGATGTACCTAGTGTATTTAAACACCTTTTCCCTTTCTAGATTCATCAATTGCTCATGAATCTTATTGGCAATGTATGTGGCAAAATCATAATGCACAGCAGGAGGCATTCCAGGGAAGAAAATGGACAGTATGGCCATAACGGTTTCATCAATATCCTCTTATGTCCCATAACCGAGGATGTAACTGATCAAATCTACCAGCATTTTGCCCAACTCATTAAGATATTGATATGCTATAGGAAGGGCAGTGCTCATATTTTGTTATTGAGGCTGAATAAACAACTGATTAATCTTGGCAATCTGATCACTGGACAGCTTGCCCCGTTTCGTTATCAAGTCCTGGATGGAGAGAGGAGTTAGGGGCTTTGCAGTGTGAAAGTGCAGCATTTCATTGATGGCCTCAGGGGTGATATGGAACAATACTGAGCCTGAGGGGCTGAGAACGGCTCTCTGACATGGGTCATAGCTAGACCGGCATTGATTTATCAATTCTGGGAGGACATTGACTTGAGGAAGGTTGTAAATGGGTATATTGGAGTCCCAAATTCCTAAGGTATCAACTCCACTGAGATATTGGGCTTTCAACTCATTCAGCAGGTGAATATTGAATTTGAAGGTCATGGAAGTGCAGTCTAGCATCTGGTAATCTCTATCACCCAGGGCCTTCCACTCTAGCTCTCTGTGCGGGGCATTCAGAGGCTGAACATTCAGGGCTACTAGTGTTTCCATGGTTGGGTAGTATTTGTGAGTTTGCAATGAAACTGGTTTCAGAGGGCAAGGGAACACAGAGGGCTAATTTTGCAGAAGTAAAGCCAATTGTAAGGGTAAATGAGGCAACCGTGGTGACAATGGTGTAGAATACTCAAAGAGAGTTAATTGAGGGACAACAGGGACTGGTAATTCTGTTTTCCCTGTGAATTATGCCTTTTAGGTTTTGAGTCCACGAATGCGCGGACAGAGTGGGAATTTAGGAAGAGATGACTGTATATGGGTTCAGTAAGCGAATTTCGACCCTGCAATTGTAAAGGAGTGCTGGTTTACCAGGAATTTGCTGGTAAATGCAGCTTGCCTTACTCCTGTTAATTCAATTCTGTAGAATTATGCACAGAAACAAGCTCTGAGGGGATTCTTTGGGAAAATACCTGGTGAATTGCCGACAATGGTCGCAAATGCAGGCGGGTGGGAGGCGGCAGCGTCCTTCAGGTTGATTTTTGCAGGTTGGCGATAAGTGGTCGTAAATTACATGCAGAGGTGAGCAATAGTTCAATTTGAAAAAGTGAGAAAAAACGCGAAAATTGGCTAAAATATGGACTTTTTGGGCATTTGGCGTGCTTTTTGGATGACGTCAGCATGATGTCATTAGGTGGGGTCAGGGTCGGGTGACGTCAGTATGACGTCATCAGGTGACGTGGCAGTCTGTGAGTGGTCCATGGGGATTGCACAGGTGGCGGACACGTAGGAGCGCTGGCGGTCGGGGGTGCTGACAGGGCGCCGAGTGGAAGTGACGTGGGCGGGCGTGGCGCTGGCATGGGCAGGCGGTATAGTTGAGCGGTAAGTGGGTTTTCTTGGACCGCCTTCTATACGGTCACGGTATTGTCAGAGGGCGACCCAAGAGAATATAAGGGTGACGCGTGGCAGAGGCCTGACGTCACCCTCTGACAGTTTCTCGGGTGGTATCTTTCGGTGATGAAGGCCCGTCCGATATGCATGTGGGCCGTCAGATGGGAAAGCCCAGATCCGACGGTCGACGGGTTGATAAGCCACAAGTACGATAAGGGAGGCGGGGCAGCATAAAATATTATTATTTTGGAAATACGAGCCCGGCGGAAACTTTAGAGAAAGTGGGTTTTTGGGTTTTTTGCAGAGTTACGGGTTAAATGAGTTTTTACAAAGGATTATTCAAAAAGCGGGTTTTTGGTTATTAATCTGAGCAAATCTCGAGTTAATCCCAGGATTAATTCTTTGGTGCTTTTTGGGTTGCGCTCAAATGTTTTAGCGCTTGAAAACATTCAAAACCACACATAGAGCTATAATGCTCGGGGAAGGGGATACATAGATTTTTTGGGTTTTTGCCAAGTTTTACATAGTAATAGGGGGAATAGGGGGTATAGGGAGTTAAATAATGATAGGTTAGTAGTTTATATGAGTGAAAGGGGGTGGATGAGGGGGGTAGAATACTAAACTGTTTATATGAAATCAACTTAGTTTTTAGGAAGTAGATCAAAATGAAAAGAATTTTACACAAGAAATGTGGCTCTTAAAGAAACCAGAACCAACAAAAGACTTTGATTTCTTTCATGAATATGGGTGGCCTAGGGATGTTAGCCATGAATGTGATAGGGGGTGATCTGGAAGTTAGACATGCTTCACTTAGTTGCTATAATACTGCTGGAATAGGAAATCAGCATTGGCACCATGTTTTAACTTTGCTTTGGGCCAGTGAAATGCCAAAAACCATGCTTTCTGCAACCCCATCTACCTACCCACTCAATTGCCTAGCATTTTTTGTTACTCCAAGGAGGGTGCACTTAGATTTGCAAACCCTTTTGTGCCTTTTCTTTTCCTTTGGCTTTTTCTTTTGATTTTCTATCTAAAGCTACCCTTATTGCTTCCAAGGCCCCAGATTAAGCAGTTGGGAACCTTCTTTCTCTACCTATCTACTTTACCTGCCAAGATTGAGCTGTTTGGACAGGTTTCCTTCTCTAATCTACAACAAAAATTGAAACATGGCATGACCCAGCTTAGGCTGTTGGATCACCCATTCTGAAGTAGGGTAGCATCAACCAAATGTAGGTATACTTTTTCCACAAGAATATGAGATCTTGGTATCACCAAAGTAGATCATATTAGCACTCCCCTTGCCAATCATGAAAAATGAAACCTATTGGTATAGGTAGCTAACAGTGGCTCGACTTGGGGATGGTTTTTCTTCTTGAAAGACCAAGAACAACAGGTCAGAATGCCTTGGCCCTTGACTTCCCCAACCAAAACCTGAAAACTTTCTCATTGTACTTCAAAACTGGAGGCTGTCACCTCTGTGGCACTTCTGGAATATAAAGCCTCTTTTCTGCTTATTTACAAAAACTTTTAAACTGAACTATTTGTATGCTGAAAGAAAATATATACAACTGATTATGTACAGGAGGAGAAAACCCTGCTATATGCATGGTAAGTAGTCAAAATAGTGCTTCAACATCCTGCCATTCACAGGACCTTCATTTAGGTCGGTTGCAGCCAAATTTTTTAGGAAGTAAGTGTTGTTTCCTTGCACTGCTTGGATAATAAATGGTCCTCTCCAAAGAGAATCAAATTTTCCATGTTTTCCTTTATCTTCCCTTCTTTAATCCCACTTGAGGACTTTGTCACCTACGCTGAAATCTTCAGCCTTAGTCCTTCTATCAAAAGCTTTCTTTAACTTTTCTTGGAGAATTTGTACTCTGCTATAGACTTGGTCTCTGGTTTGCTGCAAACATATTATCTGATTGATCCTTCTTTGCATGTCATTGGGCTCAGCTTGACTTTCTTGAAGTAGTTTCATACCAGGAACCCCTAGTGATGAAGGAAATTTGGCTTCTAATCCATAGACTAACTCATATGGGCTGACCCCAATGGATCTCTTGGTTGTTAGCCTATCTTCCCACAAGGCATTCACAAGCTTCTTATGCCAATTCTTCTTATTTTCTTCTAACACCTTCTTTATGATGTTTACAAGGCTTTTATTTGATGATTCTGCTAGGCCATTTCCTTGAGGGTAGTATGCAGTGGAATGGCCCAAAGTAATATGAAATTTGTGACAGAAATTCACCATTTTCTTGGATCTAAAAGTAGGAGCGTTGTCTGTTATTATCTTGTTGGGGAAACCAAATCTAGACAATATATTGTTCTCTAAAAACTGAATGATTACTGAATCATTTGCCTGTCTACATGGGATGGCCTCAATCCATTTGGTGAAGTAGTCTGTGGCCGTGAGGATCCATCTATGTTGGCCTGAGGATGAGGGATGAATTTCCCCAATGAAATCCAAGCCCCATTGTTGAAAAGGTCTCTCTGTTGCAATAGGCCTCAAAGGGAGTGGTAGTAATTCTCTCTTTCCCTCAAATATTTGATACTTATGGCATGAGGTGGTGAAATTTTTGACATCAAGGAACAAAGTGGGCCAATAGTAACCAGCCCTTAGTATTTTATCCATAGTAGACTTCCAATACAAGTGTCCACCACAATCACCTACATGAAATTATTTTATGACATTGTTAGCCTCATTCTCAATTAAGCAGTTTAGCAATATACCCTCATGATTTTTCCAAAACAAATTGCCCTCCATGACACAAAATCTAGAGGCTTTCATTTTTAAGAACCTACATTTAGTTCTGGACAATCCTGGGGGAGCACACAGGTTTTGCAATATATAACATATATCAGAATACCACAGAGATTGTTCAAAGGCTACATTGATCTTTGGAGTCTCCAGCTCTGGTTCACTGTCCAGTTGGTTGATGTCCAAGGCTTGGAAATTTGTTTCAGACATTAATTTGGCCAAACCTTGCCCTTTTATCAGTTTTGTAGGTTTTATTTCAATGTCAAATTCTAAGATGTTGGCAATCCATTTTCCTCTTCTGCCCTCTAAGTTCTCTTGAGTGAGTATGTCTTTCACAATGGGACTTGGTACATAAGCTATAACATGGGAGTATATAATATAAATTCTAAAGTCTTTGATGGCTTTGACCAAGGCATATGCTTGCTTTTCCATGATCTGACATTTTAGGGGTGCATCTCTGAGAGCTCTACTAAAGAAAGCAATGGGTCTCTCATTTCCTTGGTCATCTTTCTGTAATAAGACAGCAACAATAGTATGCTAGTAAGCAAAAGAGAAAATGATGAACTCTTTGTCAAATTAAGGATTTGTTAAGACTGGAGTTTGGGTAAGGGCCAATTTTATTCCTTCAAAAGCTTGATTTGCTTCTACTGTCCATTTTACTTTTGAATCTTTCTTCAGCATGTTATTTAGTAATCTGCTTAATTATGCCAAATTTGGGATAAATCTCCTGAGGAAGTTGATCTTCCCCAGGAATGCTTGTAATTCTTTGATGTTTCTTGGGTGGGGCATTTGCAAGATGGCCTGTATTCTGTCTGGGTCAATCCTAATGCCATCCTTTGAAATGATATGAACCAATAACTTACCTTCTTCCAAACCAAACAGGGATTTCTTGGGATTTAACGAAATTCCATATTTTCTGCAAGTTGTGAATATTTGCCTTAGATGTTTCAAATGTTCTTGGTCAGACTTTGAAAAAGGTGTGAGGTCATCTAAGTAGATGACAAGGAAATCATGGATTTCTTTGGCAAAGGAAATATCCATTGCTCTTTGAAAGGTAGCTCCTGCATTTTTCAACCCAAAAGGCATTTTGACATATTTGAAGGTTCCCCATGGGGCTGTAAATGTTGTTTTGTCCTCATCATCAGGGTGAACTAGGATCTGGTTGAAGCCTGAGAACCCATCAAGTAAAGAAATTCTTGAGGCCCCCACTACTCTTTGCAAGATGTCATCCATCTTGGGTAAGGGGTAATTATCTTTTAGGGGCACTTGATTCAAGTTCCTTAGATCATCACAAAGCCTTATTTCACCAGTTTTCTTTCTTGTAGGGACCAAATTTGAAATCCATTCTGAGAATCTGATCGGTGCTATTATGCCAGCTTTAAACATTTTTTGTACCTCCTTTTCCATTGAAGGGAGAAGCATGGGATTAATTCTCCTCAATTTCTGTTCAAAGGGTTTTTGATTGGGCTTCAGAGGGATAGTGTGTTGAATGACAGAGGTATCATAGGACTTTAAAACCTCATAACTCCATGCAAAGACATCTTGGAATTCTTTGAAGAGGTCGATGTATTTAGGCTTTTGATCAAGTGGTAAAGATGCAGACAATTTAATTATCTTGGGTTTTTCAATAGTTCCAATGTTGCACTCTTCAATGGCAGCATTAATGGGCTACAATTTTGGTTTTCTAGGGACATCATTTGAGTCAAAAACGTCCTCTAATGGAGTTAAGCCTGTTGGAAGAAAATTGTCTTTTAATTGTATAACTTCAACTTCAACATCAGCTATTTCCTCAGAATGTAATTGTTCAATTTCTTGTATTTTCTCCTGGTTAAAGTTTGTTGGGCAAAGAATTTGATTTGCTGTTTTGGGTGAGATATTTGTTTGGTGTTGCTCAGCTAGTATTTGTGAATCACTTGCAGCCTCTGTATCAATGTTTAGTCCTGAAAATTCTTGCTGTAAAGTCAAGAAATTGTTTATTTCTGTATCATCCTCAAACACTTGCCAATCCTTGACATTGTTTGGGACAGAAGGTCTGTGTTTTATCTCGGCTGTAAAGCAATGCTGGGGTTCAAAGGGTAGCTTGCAAGTACTTGCAAATGTAGCCAAACTATGAGCATGGAGATTATGGGTTCTAGGAATTTTGGTAATTTGAAATTTAGTGAAGGAGTTCAGTATTTCAGCAGCAACAGACCTATAAGATCTCAGTCTTTTGTCATTAGTGACAAAATTTCCCTTTACTTGTTGGATAATCAGGTCTGAGTCTCCTAGGATTGAAAATTTTATGGCTTGTAAGGATTTTACTAGCTTGAGGCCTAGTAAGAGAGCTTCATATTCTGCCATATTGTTGGTGCATCTGAAGTTTAACCTATAGGCTCGGCCATCTGCATGATTGTTTTGTTTGTTATGTATCCAAACCCCTGCTCCTGCCCCTAATTTGTTGATTGATACATCAAATTCAAGAAACCAAAGGATTTCTTGATTAAGGGAAGCATTGCCAACTATTTTGGGACTTGGTATCAACAATTTGAGGTTTTGGCTTCCATTTGGTTTGTCTTCTTGAACAGTTTTGTTTATTGACTTCTCAACCATTATTTCTAGATCAACAGTTTCCTCATTTATCTGTCGATCTTGTTTGAGTGTCTGGGTTTCTTCATCATTTGTGGGACCTGTATTGTCATTGAAGAGAATATAGGATTCTATGTCAGAATGGACAGAATATATGGGAAAGTTTTGAGGTTTTTCTTCACTGCTGACCATGTATTTCATGAGTGACTCTCTATATAGCCTCTTGGGTTGACCAAAGACTGAGATGGTGGCATATGACATGTCTAATTGTAGGGAACCTTGGAGTTTAGGCCCCCATGATCTTGATAACAACATTCCATATTTGGGTGGGATATAAGCAACTACAACATCCATTAGAACTGTTTTATTTGGGTACTGGACCAGTGAGACACAAAGATCTTTTATTAAGCCTAAACATTTGACTTGGCTAGAGTAAAATGAAAACAGGTCCTTATAAGGTCTCGTAATGTCTAGGTTGAGCCTCTCCATCACTGATTTAGGCATAAGGTTGTGAGAGGCGCCTGAATCAAACATTGCATTGTGTAGTATTTTATCATGAATATGCAAGCTGACATAGAAAGGTAAGATCCCTGTAACTGTTGTCTTTCCATCAACCTCTGGACCGAAAAGTAATTATGGGGTGTCATCCAACACATTGACACTATCTTTATTACGAGTAAGTTGAAGGGACTTCTTGATTTGTTGTTTGTAGATATCATGCTTGGCTAATTCTGAAAGAGGAATAGCTATATTCAATTTACCAATTTCAGCTTCTAAGTCAAAAGGTCTTTCAGATTGGATCTTGGTATTGTGGGTGACAACCTTTTCCTTGTTTATTAAGTTTTCTTCTTGATTCTTCTCTTGATCTTGGGGCTTATCCTTTTTACTCATCTCTTGAGGATTATTGCTTGGATTAGGCTGCAAAGGTGGTGCAACCATTGGATGTTGTTTTGAGGGAAATAGTTCAGTTACTTCTTCAACAGTTACCTCATTTGTAACTGGATCAGTTTTGTCATGTGGTTCTGTGACTATGGCTTTTTTGGGCTGGAGGCTATCCTTTGCCTTTTCAGGGTGTGTTACATTTACAGTTCTGCTTCTTAGCTTGTACTGCTTATGAACTTCATAAACAGCTGTGTCATAACCTTGCTTAAAGTCAAATGACTCACCTGACTTGGTTTGGAACAGTTTAATGTCATCAACTTCATGATCTTCTTGACTCAGAAAAACTTGCTGCTCATCATTCAGGCCCATCAGGTTAATGTGGGTATCATCTACTTGCTCATTCGAAGTGGATGCTTCAGTATAGTTTTCCTGGAATGGAGGTCTTATCTCTGGATCAGAACTGGCCTTGCCAACGTTTGGGTTTTGATTTCTCCTAAAATTGGGATTCCTGATAGGGTTATTTTGTGGTGCTTCCCATGATGACTTTCTCTCGACTGATTCTACTCTGTCACCCAACCTCTTCATACCAGTGAGTATTGCATCCGGTTTCTGATCAAAGGCTGAGGGTTCTTCTTTGAAGGTGGTTCTCTTTTCCAATCTTGCCCTATTCCTCTTGGCAATTAGGTTAGCCTCTACTGTGACAGCAACTTTTTGGGCATCCTCAAGGGTTTTAGGGGCTCTTTCCTTCAACTGATATGCCATATCAAGGTCAAAACCATCAAGAAATTTGTACAAAGCTAAATCAGGAGGAGGTCTTAAGTTCTGTGGTATTGCGTTATATACATTGTTGAATCTTGCACAGTACTCCAAAACGGTCTCCTGAGGACCTCGTTTAATTGTATCATATTCACCCAGTATGTGTAATGGATCTTTATTCTTTTCCCATCTATTAGTAAAGGCTTGGTAAAGCTCATCAGCGGTTGTTATGGTATTTGCAGTGAGTGATCTAAACCAGGTTCTTACATCACATGTCAGGCTCTGAACAAAAATTCTCATTCTCACACTGTCATCATCAATTTCATAGTTCTCAAAATGATCCTACATCCTTCTGGCATGCTGAATAGCTGTGAAAGGGCCAGTGGAGTCAAAGTATGAGATTTTAGATTGGTAGTCATGAGGCAGGGCTGCAGCGTTAGCAGGTAACTGCAGGGGTGCATATCTATTAGCCATATTTGTAGGGTTTATAGGATTGACAGGGATAAATGGGACAACAAGGAGGGCTTTGAGATGTGGATGGTGAACTTGGGGAACCAGGGGTAGACCGGAATAGAACCTTGATTGGAGTGGGAACAGGGTTAAGGCAAACTATCTCAGGGCTCAAGTCAGAAGGTTTTTCCTATTTTTGCTGCTTCCTAATGTTTTTAGGGATTGTGTTAGGGTTTTCGAAAACAGTTGCTGGGTTAGGGTCAGGATTTGACCTCGTATACCGTTGATTCTTATTGGGAGCCAGTTTCTGAACTTGTTTTTTTTCTGAGTATTTTTAGAATTTTCTTGTATTTGCAAGGGCCAGACAAGATTTTGGAATGGTTGTGTATGTCTCAAAGCTAGTATGAAGATAGACTGAAGCAGCTTTTATGTAAACTTGTTAATGTAAAACAGAAACAGTTTTGAAGGCTTCCTGGCTAACATTCAGACTTCACTTGTAGCTTTAGGAAATATACAACAATTAGAAAATCCTGAGGTTGTTCCCCAGTGGAGTCGCCATTTATGTCAACACCTATGTTGTTCCCTATGACATCCAAGGGAATACGGCCGGGGTAACCACTAACCAACCTTTGGATTATAGGTTCTAGCCTACCTATAATTAGAGAGGGCTCTCTCTTTAAGTTTCAGTTATGAGTTGTGAAGATTTTAGGCTAGTTAAGAGTTTTAGTTTTCTGTTTGAGACTTTGGTTGGTGAACTGTTGTTGTAAGAAGGGCATGAAGTGTGCAGAAAATGCTAATCCATTGGGCATATGGAGTCAGAAATGTGAGATAGTTCTGGTGCCTGTGATGGAGAAAGTTTTACTGCAAGGCTAGATGGCTATTCTTAATATAATTTTCCGATTAGTGAGTGAAACAATGGGAAGTGAAGTTATAGACAGTGTGATACCAATTTGAACAACACTTTCTACTTAGTAGCATAAATGAATTACTAAATAGTGACTGTGAGATATTCACGGCTTATTGGAGCAGTTAAGAATTCCAATTTAAACAGCTGAAGTTATAGAAAACATTTATAGTGAAGATAGATTGAGATCAGGGTGTCTCCATGGAAAAATCCTGAGCTATTCTTTTTCTTTCTTTCCTAGATTTAGAACAACATATGAGAGTCATGAGCTAAAACAAATAACAAAACATTAACAGAGATAGAGAAACACTTATTATATTAAGCCATAGCACTAGAATCCTGTAGCATTCAGTGGTTCCAACACATCATGCACCAGTAAGCCTCAATTCCTGTAAAACTCCAAGCTTTATTTACATCATCCTTCTGAAGTTACAGCCGAGTTCTCATTTCTTCATAAGAGAACAACAAAAACCAACCCCTTGAAAGTTTATGTGAGGGGGAATATATACAATAGGTTTTACAAAATATCTGAATGCTGAGTCATTTGATAGATTAACTATGCTCACCAACTTTACAAAATAGCATATAAGAAAGTTATTGCTATTGGGAATGTAAGATAAATGGTCTTTAATGCTGTCAGGAATCTTCTTGACCTTTGGAGGACACTGAGTCAGTTGAGTGTTCTGCTTTAATGCTGAATGATGTGTCTTTAGATTCTGTCATGCTGTAGCTTTCTCGGCCCTGTTATCTGTAGCTGTTATTGTTGCTTTTGGTGGCCGAGTCTTCCTGCTGAGTTGGCTCATTCCACTTTGTCTAGTCATAGTGTATGCATCATACTTTCCGAATATGATGACTTATATATTTCGATGACAAAACTCTGATGAAACCTCCTGCTTATAATAATAACTGTATCATTGAGGTCCACCATTCCTGTGTAGGAAATTGATGCCTCAAAATTGCATCTAAGGTCTCATCTACCTCTATGTATTTGTAGAAGTTTGGAGGCACTTCAAACAAATGGTTGATCTCATTCATAATAAAAAACAAATTCTCTATTCTATCATAGAGACTTTGCCCAGATGCTGGCCCTGTTACCTGTGAGATGCTTGCTCCTTGACTGATCTAATTGGTGGCAAATGTGTTCACCCTTTTTGCATAAACCTCATGTGATAGAAGTTTCCCTGCACTGTTGAGCAAGCTAGGAAGACCTCTGCCCTGTAATGTTGCAAACTTGTCCATGAACTTGTTGACCTCTGTTTGCATGTCCTGGCTTCTCCTATCCAATGTCTGCACTAGGCTTTTCAATGTGAGGACCCTCTTTATCAGCTGGATAGTTTCTGTTCTGTTGGAGATCCCAATTGCTGCCAACTGAGGACCTGTCCGGTTATTAAGCACATTAATCATTCTGTTGGCTATCTCAGGCATACTGCCTAGAGATGACCTTGCTCTATGGACTTCCTTTTGAGCCTTGCCTATGAGCTCCATTTGCTCATGGATAGTCTCAATGTATTGCCACTGATCCGTTATTGATTGGCTAATGTGGGTCCACAAAACTTTCCTAATCTCAGCTACCACTTTGTCAAGGGTGAGCTCTTTCTCCAGCTCCTTTATCTTCTCTTTGAGAGCTTTTATTTCTCTCCCTTTGTCAGCCACATTCTGCTTGGATTTGTCATATTTTTCATTCAGCTTTGCCAAATTCTCCTTGGCACCATTCATCTCTGCCATCTGGGCTTCGAGGACCTTGATCTCACTCATCATTTTCTGCATATCGAGGCTCTGAGCCTGCTCTGTAGTTGGTGCTGGTGCTGATGTTGATGTTGATGGCACTGCTTGCTCTGTAGGAGGAGCAGTAGTCTTTGGGGGCTCCTCAAGGTTTATAACCTCTTGGGGGGGGGCTGAGAAGTCTGGCCTCCCTCGTTTTGCTGTAGGGCTGCCTGTAGTGCAGCCTCTGTGTCCTCCAACTTCCCTTCTGTTTGCACTAGCTGTTTGTGTAGTGCTACCAGCAATATAGCTACCTCTTGTTCTTTTCTTTGCTGAGCAACCTCTTCTGTTTAGGGGTGAATGGTTGCTGGGAGCTTTACCTTCTTTCTTAGGGCTGCAAGGCCTGCATCTCATATTTTTAGCAGTGATTGTATGGCTTTTGGATCCTTGGGGTCATGCCCAAGCTCTATAATTATATCCTCCAAAGACTTGATTTTGTTGTCTTTGGCCTGAGAGGATGCCATCTCCAACTCAAGTTGGGCAGCTGTATTATTTAGGCTGTTTTCCAACCTATTAGCCAACATTGTTTTGTCTGCCAATGTTGCATAGACCATCTCACCCGTTTGCTTGTGAAGTTCTATTTGATCCATAGGGTGGATGTCTTTGGCAAGAACCTCAAGGTTGGTTCTTATATAGTCTGCAGCTAACTCTGGCTACAGCATGGTGGGCATGAAATGACTCATGGTCATTTTCCCTTCTGTGATGTCATAGGCTGACATAAGCCTTTGTTGATTGGTAGGGGCCATCTTCAACAACTGGTTTTAAATTTGGAGCTTGAGTGGCTCATTTCTCCTCTTGATATCAATAAATTGTTGCTTGATGCCTGCCTCTGCTCTCCTTTGATGACTTGAGGAGCTGACCTCTCCTCCAAGGGTTCTCTCTTGTTCCTGCTGAAAGGAACTGGCAGATGCCTCCATACTTGGTGGGCCCATTCCCAACGATTGCCCCATAGGCATTTCTTCCTCAGAGAGGGGATTTAATCTCTGCCTTATCTCCCCTTGATTTGTGGACATGGTGAGGGGAGTGTCCTGCTCTCTGTCCCTCTTCTTTCCTTTTTCCTCCTTTTGTGGAGTTTGAAGCACTGAGGCCTCCACTGCTTTTTCTTGCCCACAAGGCATATTTTCTTGAGCCTGTTGCTCAGTAGGTGTTGGAGCTTCAGCCATTTGTTCTTGCTGTATAGGCTGCCCCTCTTCTTGATGTTCTTCTTGCTGCTCAGCCTCCTTGTCTGCCCGCTGTTCTGTTTGCTACTTTGTCCTAGGAGGTGGTTTTTCTTGCTCCACCTGCTTGCCTTTATCCTTGTTTGTTTCCTGTTGGGCAATTCTGGCTGCTTGCTACTGGGCTGTGGAAGATGAGGCAGCTGCTCCAATTTGCCTTTGACAGGAGGAAAAAACCTGTCCACAAGTTTCCAAGTCAGCCTCCTTTTCAAGATTCCTCGCTTCTCTTTGTAGCATTTTCTCTCTACCAATTGGTTCTTCTAGGATGCCCTCTTTCCAACTTAAAGCATTGGCATACTGCTCAATATGAGGCAGTTTCATGTGAACGTAGCCACCCAATTTGTATTTTATCCTTTTGAGGGAAATGAAGTGATTAGGGTCATAAGGCACCCATTTGAAGCTGGTTTGTAGTCTGAGGGTCTCTAGGATCAGGTCAGCTTCCTTCCATCCTTCCTCCCTTTTATTGTACAGAAAAGGGCCTAGTTGATTTCTCACCTTAAGTTGCACCTTCTTGTTTTTACTTTGGAAATGGACAAAGTCTGCATTTCCAAACTGCCTAAAGTACTCTAGAGCGAAGAGTCTCATAGGGACATATCTTGGAAGCCTATAAGGACTCAAATCACAGCCATATATTCTGAGAACTGTATGGTGGTTGTAAAAGTACCAATCACCAATGCTGTAGGCCTTTGAGAGGTGAAGAATTCTTTGCATTTCCTCTGTCAATCTGGGAGGAGGGACACCCAATAACAAGGTCATAGCTGGATGGATGAAAAAGTCAATGAATTCACAGTAGGTGTAAGGTGAATAAGCTAAATGATGGCAGATTGAAGACCAAAACACTACAGACCTTGGGCTTCCCTGGGCATTTAGTTTCTTGAGAGGGACAGGGAAGGCATCAGGCTGATAGAATAAGAATAAATGATAGATGTACCTAGTGTATTTAAACACCTTTTCCCTTTCTAGATTCATCAATTGCTCATGAATCTTATTGGCAATGTATGTGGAAAAATCATAATGCACAGCAAGAGGCATTCCAGGGGAGAAAATGGACAGTATGGCCATAATGGTTTCATCAATATCCTCATATGTCCCATAACCTAGGATATAACTGATCAAATCTACCAACATTTTGCCCAACTCATTAATATATTGATATGCTATAGGAAGGGTAGTGCTCATAGTTTGATATTGAGGCTGAATAAACAACTGATTAATCTTGGCAATCTGATCACTGGACAGCTTGCCCCCTTTTGTTATCAAGTCCTGGATGGAGAGAGGAGTTAGGGGCTTTGCAGTGTGAAAGTGCAGCATTTCATTGATGGCCTCAGGGGTGATATGGAACAATACTGAGCCTGAGGGGATGAGAACGGCTCTCTTACAGGGGTCATAGCCAGACCGACATTGATTTATCAAGTCTGGGAGGACATTGACTTGAGGAAGGTTGTAAATGGGTATATTGGAGTCCCAAATTCCTAAGGTATCAGCTCCACTAAGATATTGGGCTTTCAACTCATTCAGTAGGTGAATATTGAATTTGGAGGTCATGGAAGTGCAGTCTAGCATCTGGTAATCTCTATCACCCAGGGCCTTCCACTCTAGCTCTCTGTATGGGGCATTCAGAGGCTGAACATTCAGGGCTACTGGTGTTTCCATGGCTGGGTAGTATTTGTGAGTTTGCAGTGGAACTGGTTTCAGAGGGCAGGGGAACACAGAGGGCTAATTTTGCAGAAGTAAAGCCAATTGTAAGGGTAAATGAGGCAACCGTGGTGACAATGGTGTAGAATACTCAAAGAGAGTTAATTGAGGGACTGCAGAGACTGGTAATTCTGTTTTCCCGGTGAATTATGCCTTTCAGGTTTTGAGTCCACGAATGCGCGGACAGAGTGGGAATTTAGGAAAAGATGATTGTATATGGGTTTAGTAAGCGAATTTCGACCCTGCAACTATAAAGGAGTCCTAGTTTACTGGGAATTTGCTGGTAAATGCAGGGTTCCTTACTCCTGTTAATTCAATTCTGTAGAATTATGGACAGAAACAAGCTCTGAGGGGATTCTTTGGGAAAATACCTGGTGAATTGCCGGCAATGGTCGCAAATGCAGGCGGGTGGGAGGCAGCAACGTCCTTCAAGTTGATTTTTGCAGGTTGGCGACAGGTGGTCGTAAATTACATGCAGAGGTGAGCAATAGTTCAATTTGCAAAAGTGAGAAAAAACGCGAAAATTCGCTAAAATATGGACTTTTTGGGCATTTGGCGCACTTTTTGGATGAAGTCAACATGACGTCATTAGGTGGGGTCAGGGTCAGGTGACGTCAGCATGACGTCATCAAGTGACGTGGCAGTCTGTGAGTGGTCCATGGGGATTGCACAGGTGGCGGACACGTAGGAGCGCTGGCGGTCGGGGGTGCTGGCAGGGCGCCGAGTGGAAGTGACGTGGGCGGGCGTGGCGCTGGTGTGGGCAGGCAGTATAGTTGAGCGGTAAGTGGGTTTTCTCGGACCGCCTTCTATACGGTCGCAGTATTTTCAGAGGGCGACCCGAGAGAATATAAGGGTGACGCGTGGCAGAGGCCTGACGTCACCCTCTGACAGTTTCTCGGGTGGTATCTTTCGGTGATGAAGGCCCGTCCGATATGCATGTGGGCTGTCGGATGGGAAAGCCCAGATCCGACGGTCGACGGGTTGATAAGCCGCAAGTACGATAAGGGAGGCGAGGCAGCATAAAATATTATTATTTTGGAAATACGAGCCCGGCGGAAACTTTAGAGAAAGTGGGTTTTTGGGTTTTTTGCAGAGTTACGGGTTAAATGGGTTTTTACAAAGGATTATTCAAAAAGCGGGTTTTTGGTTATTAATCCGAGCAAATCTCGGATTAATCCCAGGATTAATTCTTTGGTGCTTTTTAGGTTGCGCTCAAATGTTTTAGCGCTTGAAAACGTTCAAAACCACACATAGAGCTATAATGCTCGGGGAAGGGGATACATAGATTTTTTGGGTTTTTGCCAAGTTTTACATAGTAATAGGGGGAATAGGGGGTATAGGGAGTTAAATAGTGATAGGTTAGTAGTTAATATGAGTGAAAGGGGGTGGATGAAGGGGGTAGAATACTAAGCTGTTTATATGAAATCAACTTAGTTTTTAGGAAGTAGATCAAAATGAAAAGAATTTTTACACAAGAAATGTGGCTCTTAAAGAAACCAGAACCAACAAAAGACTTTGATTTCTTTCATGAATATGGGTGGCCTAGGGATGTTAGCCATGAATGTGATGGGGGGTGATCTGGAAGTTAGACATGCTTCACTTAGTTGTTGTAATACTGCTGGAATAGGAAATCAGCATTGGCACCATGTTTTAACTTTGCTTTGGGCCAGTGAA